>JAPSES010000258.1:21913256-21927461 GCA_029822895.1 Maxillicosta whitleyi
GTGTATTATAAAAAAACAAACTTCATAACAGGGCCTCAACAGATTTTTGAATGTATCGCCTGGTCTTTTTAAGAAGTTGAGACTTAAGAAGTCTGCCACTGGTGAAAAAAAGATCTTTTAATGTAAAGAAGGAAAATGGGAACCCTGGCTGGCTACTATGTTACATTAACTGGATATGCACGGCTGCATTTAAACAGGGGTATTAACGGAATATTTGTTTTCATTAATCATGTAAGCAGGTTTTAGGGAATAGTGTATTTTTTTTTTTTTTTTTACCAAAATAAGGGCAAGTGCTGAATATTTTGTGCATATAAATGTAGCCATTGACAGCAGCCTGATGTGCAACCATTTAATGAGCAAAGGAGATCAAAAGGAAAAGATTACATGTGCCAAGAGTCAAAGTAATCCACTTCATAAGTTTACGTTCTCCATGTAATATGATCTGAGCTGATGGATGGTGTAGTCCCTTGGACACGCTTCAGTATTAGACATAATGACGCTTAGACTCGAGATCTGCAGCAATAGAATGTAACCTTGCATAGAGCAGGTTAGATGGAATATGATGAGACATGGTGCAACATGTGTACCATGTAGACCCTTGTAGGATGATTAATCCTTAAATTGTCAGTCAAATGCTGTGTTTACTCTTGTATTATACAACATTGCCTATATCACAGTGCAGTGTAAATACCATCTACAGCAGCTTCACTTCCATTTTGTCAGCTCTTCCAAACATTTGCCTCATTTTGAAGACCATTTCCAGCACAATAGAACTTACGTTCTCTCCACAGCACTTAAGTTTTCACCAAATCTAGCCACAACACAAATAGTAAGTACTGCCCAAAACCACTTTCACTCAACCACTCCAAACCCTACCAATGAAATAAGCCACCCAAGGCCCTGGGAGGAATTGAGGGGTAGGAGTTGGCAGAGACACATCCAATGTGTTTTCCGCTCCAGTACTTCTTGTTCTCACTTCGTCAGAGTGTGTTTGCTGCAGATTGGGAAAAATGGCGAGAGGTCAGGCCAATGTGCTGCTTGTCTGGCCCTCAGGTTCCATGCAGTTCAAGGTTGAAGCAGACACAGTGAGAAGGGGTTTTTGAGTTTATTTAGCAGAAAAATTTCACTGTGCTGCAGTGTCAGACTCTGGAGTGGGAGGAGACGAGATACAATGCTGGAAGACAGACCTGTCCCTTTTGTTTGGTGCTGAATGCGCTTATAGACAAGCAGGGATTTTCTCTAAGTGTCAGGATGAAACATAAGCAGGCTTTACAGCCAAGGGCTGGAGTGGTGGGAGAGTGATGGAACCAGCAGAAGTCGCAGGTGACAGAATGCAGTGTGTGTGTGTGTGTGTGTGTGTAAGTGTGTGTATGAGGCATGGGGTATTGATATGCTGGGAATGAGGCTCGGAGCAGATGGACAGAGCAGGCTGGCCCTGTGTCGATCCTGTGAGCTCTGGCTCCTTCTCACCACCCCCCCTTTGATGGACACACAAACATACACATGTACAAGGAAACTGTGCCGAGTCCAGATTTGACCAACTTGATGGTCCTATAGGATAACAAATGGTCGATCATCCTATCATTAATATCCAGCATCTCATACTCATCAGTAACTATGGCAGATGTGGCTGGTTAATGAGACCGAATGAAGAAGTTCTCCAGTGGCATATTGGACACAGCAGGATTTAGGAAAGGCAGTATGTAGACGGGTAAGATAAGTACAGTCAGAAAAGGCACAGGCCCAATTGTATTATAATGCAGTTATAACAAAGTGCTGTGTTGTCTGAGGTCTTTATTTTACTATCTGTCTCTGTCATTGTGTATTTCTCTTCCTTTGTCTCCATCTTTGTCCATCCCTCTGTTTCTGACACCCTCCAGGCCTGTCTCCAGTCCGAATCCAACATGCTTGGCTGCGTCTCTAAGGATAGCATCTCGATCCTCCTCTGGCTTCATCTTTTTTCTGTCCTGGTCCTCTTGCTTCCTAGGAGTGCTGGCATAGGGAGTTGGGACGGTAGAAAAGTGCAAGTGCTGGTGAATTGCTAATAGGCAATCATAGTGGTCAGGACGAAGATGCCTACTGGAGGTCTAGGGACCATTAAAGAAACGTCAACTCGGCATAGGTATGCCAAGAATTATGAGTCAGTGGGCAGACAACTCTTCTTGGCTCCTATTGGTCAGGGCAGCAGGCCGTAATCTGTCACAATCCTGGAGTTGCTGTGACAGCAGTGGGAGCATTCTGGGCTCAACACAGAGGGTAAAGGAAACGTAGCAAAAGGTGTGTGTGTAAACTTCTGTGAGTGTGTGAGTCAACTTACAAATGATGTAAGGTTAATAAAATAATCATTATCGACATTATGAAATGATAAGATGTAAATTAGAATTGAATATTCTGTGTAGCTCAAAGTAACAGTCAGTCAAGGATTATTGTTTGCACTTGTGTGGGAAAAGTTTAGCTTTTGTAAGCATTAGCGCTAAGTGTCAACACAGAGATGTAGATTCATTACCAATTCACAAGACCAATTTTAATATGATATTTTATTTAGTTTAAGTCGATATTGATTCAGTTGAAAATATTTCAGTCACAGTGCTCATTTTGTTTCCATGAGACTCCCAGATAAATAATGATATAAACTGTACAACAAAACCTTCCACATACATTATAACAAAATATTGTTACAATAAGAACTGACCTCAAAGCAGTCACATTAATGTACTTTTTATTTAACATGACCCACAAGTGCCAATAACTGTTGTTTAGTGCAGAGGTCAGGTCAGGGTCAAAGGTCAAGCTTCACCCCTCCACAGGAAAAGTCATATTTAAAAAAAAAAAAATCTTTTTTTTAGGATTTTATTAATCAATATCTGTGCATTCAAATAAGGCTCAGAAGGACCCAAAGGAAGCAAGGTGCTCTGAGGAGAAGCCTGATTGAATTTGTTTCTTCAGCTGAAAAACAACCGTGTCATACAATATGATGATTACACGGGCTAAAAAGATGATGTATGGATTGAAAATTATATCAGTCAGGCCTGCACATGCTATACGTGATGTTGTACATCATTACCATAGCTGTAACTCAGTGACGGTCAGGCGGCATGTAATCTTCAAAGCAAATATCAAGGCAGCACCCGGCCAGATAGGAAACATGCCTCAGTGCAGAAGGGCACCTTTAAGCATTAAAGTCTCACACAACTCCAGATCTGTAATTCTGTCATGGAACATATCCTCTACCATTTCCTTTTTCTCCGCTCACACCGGACACTCACTGTGTTGCATGCTGGGATTGGCATGATGGTGCCCTTCTGAAGCCACTAGGTTGGGTCTGTCATCATGATGTTATCTTTCTAAGGACAGTTCCTCAAAATGAACTGAAGAGCGTAAACCACATCAAACAGCGTGCGGAATAAGAAAGAGAGAAAGAGTGTCTGTGTGTGTGGGAGAGATGTGAGCCCACCAAAAGCTTAAGCCTCCAGTGTGCCGCACAGATAAGATTCATTAGATAGGTCGGTAAATGCAAGAGAGAGGCACACACAGAGGGGCGAGTAAGAGGGAGCGAGAGGGAGAGAGAGAGAGAGATTGAGCTCGCTGCTGCTCCAGCATTTGTTGACACATATTTACAATGAGTCTCCCACTGCTTCACGCATTACAGTAACATGCCATGTCAATAGCTCTCTGGGCTTGAAAAGCAGTCGTGCCAAAGATGTCTGGGAGTGATGCCCTTCCTCTGATAAGCAAAGTGTGGCTCATAAGTCAGGAAGTGGAGGAAGCGGAGGAGGAGGAAGAAAAAGGATATCTTTTTTGGCCTTTTGTTTTTCTTGTCTTTTATTAATAAATCCCCACCCACTCTTCTCTCACAATCTCTGCATCTTGCTTTGCACAATTTCATTAGTTTTACCCTTTCCCGTCTCTTCCCTAACATCCTTTTCCTCCCCCCTTCCTCTCCATCTCTCCCAGTCTCTCACCCCTCTCTGCCTCTGTTTCTCTTTATCTCTTGGACGCCCCGCTACAGGCTCAGTAGGACAGGATTTAAGCATTAGCACAATCCCCCTATCTACTCCCCTTCATGATTGCACACTGTTTCTGTCACCCACATACCCTAGTCCACTGCACAAGTCTTGTAGGACTCAGAGTCTCATACAAATACTGGAGGAGAACTTATATTCAAGACAGGAAGACGAAATCAACTAGACAGACAAGTGTGGCGTGAGAGCGAGTGACAGCGTCTGCGAGAAAGGCTCGGGCCTGTGATAAGCCGAGGTGGAGGGTGAGATTCTTATATGCAGCTTTGACTTAATCAGACTTTATACAGTAGTGACAAAGAGTTAGATGAGAACCAACATCAGCTCATGCCAGGCAGCCCTGTCTGCTGAGTCATAGGGTGCCACAAATGAGGTGGTTTTGATGTGTGACATTCACCTTCATGAAATCTTGATGAGAGCTGAGGTCTGCTGTCTGTATAATGAGGGCTGGAGCAGTCAGACAGCTGGCCAACCACTCCAGCAAGTAAAGCTATGATAATAGAGAGGGTTGGATAGGCTTTTGGAAGGCATTCTGTAGATGGACTTCAGGCTGTTCCTGTGAGGCAGTTAGTGTTTTGGGGGAAGAGATAAACAGGAACTTGGATGGCATCAGGCAACAGAAGGTCTAATGGTCTTAATCAGAGATGTTGTAGTGGTGATAGTAGTAATGGTACTACAGATTGCACATGTTTGCGAGTTAGCTGTGGCCCTGATTGCTAATTGTTTTACAAGATGCATTCAGTATAACAGATGGATATCAACAGTTTTATTTGGAAATAGCTATTTAGCTTTAAAAAAAAAAAAAAAGTCAACATTTACTTCCACAAAATTACCATGAAGTAAAAGCAAATATCAAATTAGAAACAAAGGTGTTCATTTTTGTCTTTGTGCAACAAAAGTTGACTTTATAGGTAGGCTGTATTAGATGAAGCACCAAATGATGAATATGACAGTATGAAGGACTTTTATGAACAAATACTCTATACAAAGTAATTTCTACTTTTATTACTTTCTCAAGTACTGTATACACTTTAAATAGCAGGTATGCAATTTATTTAGAAACTGGGCAAATTTATTCATGACAAAATAGATAATCTATAGCAGTTCATTCTTGCTGTTGAAACACATTATATAAAAAAAAAAAGTGAAAAAATAACAGAACACAACATAACATCCTAGATAGAGGTCAGTATTAGTCTAAAATACCACAACAAAACATTTTGTATTACTATTACGAACTAAATAAAGTCTAAGTAAGGTATATCTATATCTGTCTGTCTTTTTTTTTTTTTTTACAAGCTGTTTGTTTTGTCGTGGCAGGTTGGAGTGGTTCTTCTGTCCAGACTCATCCTTTTCCATGTCATGTTCTCTCTCCACTATGTTTGTTTGTTTTGCTGTCATTCAACTTTCCCTTTTACACCTGCACCATGTGAAACAACACAGATCTCCTTCCAAATCATGAAAAATGTTCCTGTAATGAATGTGGAAATCACACAACAAAAATAAAAAACGAAGGATATTATGAAATGATAAGCCTTTTTCTATTTACCTAAGCATGTGGGCATCACAGTGCACGCTCCTGAAGGTTACAGAATGCAATGAAGACATAATGATGCAGTTTGTTTAAGTTCCAAATGGACACAGTATTATATTAACAAATGTGATAGAGACTAGCTGAGGTCTGCAGGTGTCTGTCAGTCCATGTCAGCGCCTCAAGCTCTAAATCCTGTTGGTTCTGATAGGAATCCCAAAGCTTATAGTGACTTCCATCTCCTCTGCACTGACTGATGCTTCTTATCAGGTCCACCACACTGCTGCCGCCAGCACATTTCCACATATGGGTACATTTTAAATCACTCACACAAACATTCTCCCACATGTATTTGAGCACACATACGAACATGCTCCCAGACATCTAGCATATTCACTCACAGCTGAGCCAAGCATCGATGGTCATACTTTATCATGTGGACTGTATACGACTGTATATATTTAACCAAACTCTGGCTTACAGAAACTCTGATGTTGCCAATGAGCAGCTTCACTGGAGGCACAGGGTAGATGTTAATCTCTCTTTCTATATATGCAACAGATAGGTTTTACTTTAGTTGCAATATATTTCTTTTAGATTTATGTGAGGATGGTGTCTGATGTGATAAAACAACAAAAGTGTGACCTAAACAATATGATGTGTTGTTGGGACACCATTTCAATAATGCCTTCTTCTTCACAGGATTTGCTTTTCATTTTTATTTGCAAAATTATATGTTTTTCTTTTTTCTTTTTCTTTTTTTTAATTAATCATTTTTAACTTTGCTTCCAAAATCATAACTACATGCATCTACAAATCACCAGAAATAAAAACGCCATATGCAAAAAAACAAAACAAACAACAAGAAAAAAAAACAAAACAAGAAACTGTTATTTTTTTCCTGTTTCAAAAGCTAATTTAGGCCTACATTGCAGTAGATTGTGAATTTTTTGTAGTGTTCTGTTGATTACCGCCTAAAGCGTGGCTCCACACCACAGGAGTTTTAAAATCCTGATTGATTTTCAAATCAGCTTCTATCACATACATGAAGAGAACCTTCATAGATAATCTTTTCTCTAATTGCAAACGTGCACAGACTTTAAGGTTTGGAAATGATGGTGAATTACACCAGGATTCACAGGACTGACAGAGCAGCATGCACCTTCAAGTGATTTTAGAGGGACACAGATGTAATAAAAAAAAAAAAAAAGTGCAAGAAATGGAGGTTATCAGTATTTTAATGTCCAATTTATTATCACTCAAAAGTAGTATATAATCTAATCTTAGCCTCAAGGGCTAAAATGCTTATTAGCTATAATTATTAGCCCTCCTCAAAAAGCACTGTTTTAAAGTTAGTGAGTTTTTGAGAGGAAAGATTTGTAAACCTCTCATATTACCACATGATCTCCACCAAATATTGGGACTAAACAGCTTTCACTCAGGATGGACAGATTGTCCTCTAGTCTGGCGGCCAGAGTAATCAGTCAAAAGGAATAAACTCTATAGAGTACATTCATTATTGAAGAGTATAGGTCACAACATGATGATGTGGCCAATTTACTCTCACATTGTCAGTGTTTTGTAAGTAGAAAAAATGCCCACTGCTCCTTTTTTCCTCTTTGTGAAAAGCTTGTCTCATAATGATGTAATTCTCTGCAAAACCACACCATGTTGCCATCACATTTTCTTGTAAAAGTGGTGTGATTTGTTTGTCATATTCAGTTCATTTACAATATTAAGAAAGAGTTCATTAGCAAGCCCTGGTAAGCCTTTTAAATCTAATCTTCATTTGTAATATTATGAAATTTTTTATTGTTAATGGACTATTATCGTGATTGCAATGAAGCACTTCATAACTGTAAATCATTACACCATAGCTCTCTCGTGCTCACTGTGTCTCCCTCTCTTTCTGCTTCCTGCTGCATACAGTACAGATTTATTAGCTGAAGCTGGGGCCCCCGGACAGTCACCACTCAGCACTCCCTCAGATCAATAATTGGAAATATTAATTATATCAGCAGAGACGGCCCAGTCAGAAAGAGGCTGTTTATACTCCTGTTACTGAGCGGTGCAGCAACATGAGCTTTGATGGCCCACTAATACGTATTAATGATCCCAGGACAAACATTACTCTATATTAAACCTGAGTGAAAGCCAGAAGACATTGCACATATTGTATGGCTATTAGAGATATTTTATTGCAAGTACTGTAAGTAAGTGCTATTGCATAACTGTTGTAAAGACTTTTACTGCTGAGAGATGAGCTCCAGCGAAGCCAGGACATGATTCACATTGCAGCAGTTTAATTTCTGTTTACTCTAAACAATGCATCCGAGGTTCTCCTTCCTTATTTATTTTTTTGTTTTGGTTAATATAAGTGTTAACACCAAGTACAGGACGGGAATTAGAAACTTAAGAGGTGCTTCTAACTTGTCCAGTCTGTCAATCACATGAATCTTAGCTTCTCTTCTTCCTCTGACAATGACATCAAATCCATGTCTATGGTTCTGAAAGCTTGAATCTGAAAGGAGTCGTGGCGGATTGCTTAATTTCACAAAGATGACAATAAATGGCTGTTCATGAAGGGTTAAAACATCAATAATACGATGGAATATCTTAGCTCAGTGGCTGATGTGTATGCCATCATCTTCATTTCTTGGTCGTCATTGTAGTTTCCGTCTTTGTCATCTTTGTCTTCGTTAGTAATTTTCCTCCAACATCTTGTCTAACAAATCTACTGGCTGGATTCATTTAAAATTTTATATGTAGTTTCCATGGGATGTCTACAAAGTAGGTTCACAGTTTTGAGATATCTAAATTTTTTATGAATATTTGAAATATTTAGCATTTGCCTTTACTCATAATGGGCTAAATTTTGAAGGTGTATAACATGGAAATGGTTACAGATAGGGATACACCACTTTTTTCCAGACTGAGTACAAGTACAAGTACTTATATTTGAGCATTGGGTGATACTGAGTACCGATATGAGTACTTATTAATACCATTACAGTTTTACATATTGGTATCGGTATCAGTGCATCCCTAGTTATAGATATCAATATACAATAGTTAGGAGAGGATAGGATGTCATATATATGGACTTTGATTTAATTAGTTGAGTTATCCTCCAATGAAAGTACCACACACTTCTATTGGAAGACTGACCATTTGTCAGTATCAACAATGCAGAGTATGTCAGTGAGTTTGGTCTTGGTAGGAACGCTCCCAGAGAACAGACTTTCTAAGAACACAAGTTTTTCTATAATTGAACAGCTGGTACTTGGGAACTTTCCTCCCTGTCTCTGCTGTATTTCCTTCATTGACTTTCTAACATATTTACCTTAATCACCACAATGTCACTCTTCAGTACATTTGTACTAGTGCTTATATGTCATTTATACATTTAATGTTTTTTTGATAATTGTAATACATTTCGTTTAATCTAGCATTATGATAATGAAGACGTATTCCTTGTTCTGCCTCTCGTTTGTGTTCTAACATTATATCACGTCATCCTATTTCAGTTATCTAGTCCTTTCTGAATTGTTTTCACAGAAGCTGCCATAGTATTCAAGAGTAACACAAAGTGCATTTTGGGAAATTTCCCCACCAAGTCTACACAAGTCACCAACCATTGCATCCTTGGTTTAAGCTAGCAGACAACAACAACATCTGTGTATTCCACGTGTTCTTGGTTTATGTAAACTTTCAAATGGAACAGTACTTGCGCCACAGCCAATGACATTTCTCAACAATGTGAAAACAGAAGAACAGAAAAGAGAAACAGCCATTGATCTCCAGCATTAAGACCACCGGACTCTAACATATGGTGCTTTCCATTCCGTGGTACCGACTCTACTCGACTCTGCACGGCTCTTTTGCTTTTCCATTACGAAAAAGGAACATGGAACCTGGGACCCGATACTAGTTTTTTAGTACCGCCTCAGTTGAGTTTCCAAAATCCTGGAGCGGATACCAAAACGTGACATCACAACACTGCAGACACTGATTGGTCAGACCGTTTTCTCTGTCACCTGCAATTTTAAAAAATCTGACACGAAAGTAGACAGTGAATAGCAAAACATGAATCCACAAGATGACAGAACAAAACTACACCATAGACAGTCATGTAGATTCAGTCTTTTGTGGCGGACATAAAAATCCAGATGAAAAAATACGCAACAAGCGAGTTTTTGGCAACTCTCTGAGCTGACGACACAGAAGTAGCGTGCCATGTAGGAGTAATGTGTCGAGCTGAGACGAGCCGGTCCCATAAGTAGAAAAGCATACCGAGTAGAGTTGAGTAGAGTGGAGCCAGTACCATGTAGTGAAAAAGCGCTAATAGTGACAAATCCAGACAAAACTCACAAAATCAACTTTTTAGGGCCATTGGTCCTATTTTTCCTTTGTGTGGTTTTCCACATAGAAAATGATTCAGAGATTCATCACTTTCAATAATAGTGCTATTAAGAATATTATCTTACCAATTACCATCTCTCATGATGAAGTACTGTCTGTGTCATTTCAGCGTTTTTGAAGCAGTTTTCAAAGCCTTCTTATTGTCTTGGTACTAGTCCTCAGAGGAGTTTCATCAGTGTGGAATCTGGGACTGCAGTGCTCAGTTCCACTAAACCCTACTAGTCATGAACTCATTACTGTCGTAGATAGTGCCAACAGCAGACTCCAAGTCCTCCACACTACTAACAGGCCAAGTCCTGACTACCGTTCCTTGACTTGCTCTGTGTAATTTGAAATCAGAGGATTGTCTTTTGTAGAAGGAGCCAAGGGACTGTGGTGCTTTTTGTACTTAGAGTAATATTAGTTTCAGGAAAATGAAAAAAGACTCTTTCTCAGGATGTGGCAGGGATACCGAAAACTGCAGTGTCTTAAAATGTTCACCCTGAGGATAGTTGCATTCACACATGTTAATAATAACACTGTAGCCATGTTGTAAAAGCAAAAGAGAGTTGCCACCTAACATCTCATGTATATATACTTTATGTATCCTAGGCCTGTTGCACACTGCATTACATACCCTAAGCCTGTGGTTGTCTCTGTCACTCCTCATATTCTACAGCGGCATACTACTGCTAAGAGCTTCACTTCAACTGACTGGAGGCTTAATTGGGCAAATGAGGCGGCTCAATAAAAGCATACGGAAGTATAGATTTGTCAAAAGCCTCAGAGCAGCACAGATTGTTGAGCAAGAGAAAGAGAGAAAGACAACCCGAGTTGGGGAAAGAAAACAAAAACTGTATTTTCTGCAAGACGATGAAAAACAGTCAATAATTTGAAGCTTTTACAGGCAATAGTTTGTTGTGAAGCATCAGAGTCAAAAACATTCAGCTCATTAGAAGATGGTGATGATATAAAGGTACAAAAAAATAAAAAGTCTTGCATTGTTAATTGAATTCATACCAAATCAGGGTTATAGATCGCCAGTGACCTAGAATAGATGTGATTACATTTTGGGAAAAGTAGGTCAAAGTTAAAGTTTTGTAAGAATTTTTAAAATCTTTTTTTCCCTCCCATCTACTTAAATCTGTAAAAACATCAATTCTCTTTCAATTTACTTCAAACTTGGCACATATATATTGATATGCTCACATCACAAATGCATAGACATCAGTTTGACTGATGCAAAAATAAGCTACAATACGTATGAGGAGTGGGGTTTGTTGTGCCTGGCAACATTTGTGAGTTTAATGTTTAAAGCACATTGTCATTATTTGGCTATTTGGTCCATTTATAATTGATGCCTCAGAAAAAAACAGCACATTATTTTTGTGATGCTTTTGGCAGGCAGGTGGTTGGCTGGCACAGTAAATATATAGTGTTTATTTAGTGCAGTAATGCAACTCTGTTTTTCAGTATGTGAAAGGTAGGAGGATGGAGTGAGTTGAGTAGAAATGCCACTCAACAGCAAAGCAATCTTATCTAGGAGTCTCAGGCAGCTTTTCTTATCTTTCTCTTTCTGTGTGTATGTACTGTACCTCTGTCTTACACTTCTCCCCGTCTGTCGTTGTCTTAGTCCAGTTTAACATTTAGCCCACCCCAATTACCTAAAGTGTTCTTTTAACTGAATGGATGCAGTGAAAGGATGGAGGAAAACATCACAATTAAGCATGTTCGACTTGTAGAGAAAAGCGGCAACGACTGTTTCAGTCAATTCGTAGTGGGTGTGTTGAGAACCTCCAGCCCACAAAGCGCCAAGTGAGTTAATGAATGGTCTCCTTGGCAACGGCAGCGCACATAAATTTTAGTTAAAGTTACAATCTCTGTAATGTGTGTGTGAGCAGGCATAAGGAACAGCCGTGCCTTACGTGTACTCAGTTCCTGCTGGAATGACACTATTTCTTAATACGTGTTCAACGAAAATGGTACAAACTGAGAGCCATCAGCGGTGACTGTTCAGGACCATAATGCATTGCTCTCGGGCAAATAAATAGACCATTAAGCTGGCATGTTGGAGGCTGAACAGTAACTAGCTTTAGAGAGAGTTGCCTCCCACACACACAGGCTTCCTGCAGTGACGGCTGAGATCATAGCATGGAAGAGGAGCTCCAGCCGTGGATTTGGCCTCCACAGTCATGCATTTGAACAAAACTCAACTGGCGGGATGGCGGCATCTTTTGTCCGTTTGACGCGTCAAAGGCAAATTCAAAGCTTCCGTTTTCCTTTTCAAGCAGCAGACGGTTGTAAAGTTATATGTGAATTTGTCTTGCGGATGTTTTTTTCCTCTTTCGGAGGTGTTTCTGTCTCAGAGGTTGCTTTGAACACATGCACGATACTGTCGCGGTTGATTCTGTAATCTATCTGTACATGCTGTGGAGCACTGCGCCCTGTGGCTTGGCATTAGCATACTGTAGGGTTACTTTACTCTTGTTGTACAAGGAAGCGAAGGCACTTGTAGTTGGTGAGGGAGAAGGAGAGGAGCCAAGAAACAAAACCTCAACCTTCACAAGCATAACATCCTCCCTGTTTTCCTCCAAAGTCTTAGCTGGTGCTAGTTATTATTTACGATGGTTAAATTTATGGAATAATTTCAGTGTGGGAAGGTTACTCAGTTCCTCAAGGTGAAAATGGATACGTTTAGCACTTAATGAATCGGGCCTGGGCCTCTCCCCCATATATCAGCATGTTATTAAGACATTTTAAAATCCCATTATGGTGTTTCTCCTTGAACATGTCATGCTTTTATTGGACTGCCCTGTCTTTAAATCTGACCTTTTCAGCCCTGCCCTGGAACTGAACAGAAAAAAAAGATACATGATAGAGTGACGGAACAAAATATACATATGTCAGGTTAAAAATATCACTGCTGCGCAGTTTTCAGCGATTTCAGTGAGATGCTTTGGAATGGCGTTTCAAGCAATAAAAATATATTTTAATGGCAGCAACAAATGGTTTACTGTAAATGGCCGGGAGTGGTAAGAGGGTGGTTTTATGTTCCAGTAATCTTGTTATAAATTTGTGCCACTTTTGGCCCCAGTGTTATTAAAATGTGCATTTTTTTTTTAGAGTTAAATCTCTTTGTTATGAATTAAAAAGGAGGGGTGTGTGTATTTACTGACAGCTGGAGGATATGTCTAATAATCGCTGCTGCTTTAATAAACATATTCTACATCTAAACTACATCTTCAAACTTTTCCTCCAAACAAATCTGACCCAAGTCTAGTAAAATTGCTCAGCTTGAACAACAATAATGAAAAAAGCAGGAGGTAAAATTGGGAGAAGGAGGCGAGCGTGACACAAAGACTGTGATGACAGAGGCATCTAATCCAGGCAATGCCATTCTTATCAGGGTCCAGTGGATTAGAGTGAGCCTCCTAACCAGAGAATCCTTCCTAGCCAGACACTCTCCACAGCCCAAGGGCCTGGATCAATAGGCCTGCATTGATCTCTCTCCTCCTGTGGCTGGATTCACTTTTATTAGGAGTGCCTAGGCCTCTCTCACTTAGACACGCACACATGCGGCCTTGCAACCTCTCCATGCACCTGCTTTTGACAAACCAATGGATATCGAGACATATACACATAAACACACGCTCTTTTATGTAGGTATGTGATGTTGTTTTGTTTCCACTGAATAATGAACTATAGAAACCCCATGGTGTCAAGTCAACTTAGCTGCAGGACAGTGTTTGAGTCTGACTTCCAGCCAAGGCACTTTGATCAGTATCGTAGAACAGCTATTAGTATGGGAGAAAGGGTGTTGACATCCTTGGTTTTTGGCCTCTTGTTGTGGCATAACAGCACAGCTCACCGGCACTAACCCCCTCCTCTGTTGCTCTTTTTCTTCTTCTTCTCTTCCCTCCTCCAGATGACTCGCCCCATCCAGGTGAAACCAGCTGACAGTGAGAGCCGTGGAGGTAGTTGTCTCCTTTTCTTCATCATTTATTCATGTCTCTTTTTCATCCGCCCCATCTAGGCTAATTCTTTTCTTTCATTCTGTCTGATCTCATCTGTTCATCTCAAAAAATACAATGTTTCTGTAGCCAATATTCTTTGTTTTTATCTCATCCCAGGTCCTTTTTAGTCTGGTACTGCACCTGCATACATAATGACAACATTTTTATTGTTAGTTTTTTACAAAGTTCCCAAGAAGTTTCAACAATGATACATCTACATTTATGTATGCATGTATATATA
>JAPSES010000258.1:21933673-21965648 GCA_029822895.1 Maxillicosta whitleyi
CCCCCCCCCCCCCCCCCCCCCCCCCCCCCCCCCCCCCCCCCCCCCCCCCCGCGACTCACTTGAGAGTGTGCTTAAACCTAAAGCCTTTACTTTTTTTGTTAAATCAGGTTGAGTCTTGTACATAGGCTGTTCTCATGGATGTACGAAATAGTTAGAAAGCAGTAATTTTTACAAGTATGCTACAAATGCATTATCCCATTTGAACTGAAAACAACACAGTTAACACATATACACATCATAAATGATACATAGTGAACCTTTGATGTGGAAATAGTACACATTATTATGCTTTTAACCTCTGTACTTGCCTGCAAATATGCAAACAGGCATAAATAAGGCTAAATACAATTCCTTTTAAAAAACATGCACACATCCTTTCTACTCTATCCCTTGTTCATTGTGAGGGTCTCGTAGCGTAGGCGGATCAGCAAAGGTTACTGTTGAACACAGAAAGGAAAGGTCAGAAATCATGTTTAGTTTTCCTGGGGCCGGGAGGTAATTCCAGCCAGCAGATTGTGTTCAGACGAGCAAGCAGGCAGGGCAGGCCAGTGGTGGAGATGCTCATGCAGAAGGAAGCGAGGCGGGGATGGGGACAAGGTTATCCAGTCAGCCACTGCCTCTCAGCCCCTCCGCTGTCACCCTTAATAACACCCTCTCCCTTATCACCGCAACAATCACCTTGAGAAACAAACTTGTCTTCTTTCAGAGAGGGATGGAGATGGGAAAGAGACGGCCCCTGTATGCATCTGGTCTGCCATTCTCATTACAGCTCCTCAACCTCTTTGGGGACAGACAGACTGCAGATCAATTTAGTACTCAATTCTCTACACTTTATAATTCATCCTCTCCCTCTCTTTCTCTCCCTCTCTCTATGGCTTTCTGTCGTTTTTGTTCTTGCCTCTTTTTTTTTTCTCTTAAGCCTTTGAAAATATCAAAACATGCAGATAATACATAATAGTTCAGTAGATCCTGGGTTCTGTACTGCATGAATACACTGCTTTGATTCATAAGTCATGTAATAAAATAGAGTGGACTATGATGCTATACATGAGGTGGGTAGTATGTAATGCAAATTAAAAAACAATATTTGACAGTAAAATGAATTTCTCACAACACCAATCCGAATCCTTTGTATTAATGTAAATTGTATGCATAAAAAAAGGAATTTCTGTTACCTGTTTCTGAATTCTTAACAAGTGAAAAAGAAAGAAATGATTGATTTAGAAAATTGATCGTTGCTGCAAATATTGTGGTACAACGGTAAAAGCAGATAATGTCATTGACCAACCCATCCTGGTGTGTGGATTTGTGCGTGGGTGTGTAAATGTGTGTGTGCATCTCTGTGGACTCGGTGCTCTGTGATTGCAGTGGAGCTGGAGGAGGCCAGGCAAGGACTCTGATTGGAGGACAGGGTCTGTGTAACCTCTGCCAAATCACTGCAATCACCCGTTTGCTCCTTCTTCCTACTTAATGACACCACTTCATAAGGAACCAGGCTCATCAAGCAGTTCTACCACACGTACACATACACACACACACACACACACTCAAATACACATTTGCACGCATGCACTCTGTGGGGTCAGGCTCGGCAGATCGGGCGGGGCGCAGCAGGCCTCCGAACAGGGAGAGGAGGTCCACCAGCAGATGGGAGGAGATTAAAGCAGACTGAGGATGCATGCACACACACCAATATAACACTCATACATCAAAGATACAGGCTCACTTCCCACTTTGGGTTGAGTAAACTCCGTTAGACAAGTGTCACAATGTGCAGCATTGGATTTGTAAAGTCTGTGTTTAGAGCAAACGTGTTTATAACAATGGGCTAATTATTAATACTGACAGTAAAATGTAATGTTTTTTTTTTTGCTAGGGTAATTTTCTTCTGTTTCTTTTTTTGTGATGTGTGTTTTCTGCACCACTTTTCTGTGGCCTTTGTTCCTTCCTTACACACTTAAAAAAAGAAAAAGAAAAAGCCTTGTTTTGCTTCAATAAGAAAGGTAAAAATATTTCAGAGCTTCAGTAATATGAAAACTGTCAGGAAAGAAGAAACACACAAAAAAAAGCACAATTCCTTCTTTTTGTACTTTGAACATCCATTAAGGTGCACACTGAGATACATGTGACTCTAAAAGTCGTGCTGGGGTTTCTGCAAATAGTTGATTGTGAGTCAAAATAATAACTTCATGTATGTGTGTTTTCATGTTCATGTTCTCTTTCAGTGTGTTTAATGTGAATACTGCAGTTTTAAATTTGTTGTATAATTGCTGTAATTTTTTTTTTTTCTGCTGAAAATGACTTTTCATCATTGTTCATAACTGGGGACGTGAATAATAGAAAACGAGAGAAAAGAGCAAACCCAAGAGATGGAATGACAGGGCAATAAGTGATGACAAAGAGTGGGACAGTGGGGAAAAAAAGGAAACAAGAGCTTTTACCACCTCAGGATATGGGCAGACACAAAATGCTTTCCCATCAGTATGAAAGACACCTCAAAATATATGCAGTAGCTTTTTATTTTCGTCCACACAATACAACACTTTGCAGTTTCACTCTGAAAGCCATCTCTAGATAAATGAAAATGCCAGCTCATAAATTTGAAGAGTTTTTATATAAAAGCTAGATTTTACACGTTAGTTGCATGCATGATGACAGTAGTATATTTTATTGTGCAGGACCAGCAGCAGATAGTTGAAGGAACAAAAGTTATGGGCAGAAGATACAGCTACAGTATATTCACATTCTGTACCTGCTTTCAGTGTCCAATCTAACATCTCCGTTCCTCCATCTCTCCATCTCAGCATATTAACTCCATTAGCCTCTTATATCACCCTCTGTCTTTCTCACTGTCAGTCATTGCCATTCACTCAAATCGCTGCATCACGCTACCATTTCACGGGAAAGGACACCAGCCCCGGCTAAAAGATTCAAGATAGATATGGAGGCAGTGGATTAGATGGAGATAAGTACTTTAAAAGGACACACAAATGCGGCACCTAGTAGTTTACTCTATCTGTAAAATCATATATTATCGAAGACTTAAACTATTAAAGGAGTGGCAGCAGACAAGGACACAGGACACATCGGTACGGCGAGGAATAGCGCTGGATGACGCACCTGTGATGCACCATTAGGGAATGCCAACGTTGGTTCAGTGGGCACCGTAAAGAGGCTTTTAAATTAGGCTCAGCCACGTCTCACCTGCCTTCGCCGTGTCACATGCTGAGACGACAAATAGTGCTGCAAGCATGCACGCACTGTGACACACAGTCCCATGATTACCCACCCGCCCACTCTCCATCCAGCTTCTTTCCACCCATCTGCCAGTCAAACGAGTACAGAGGTAATGGAGAGAGAAGCAGTCATTCTGAGGGCTGTAAAATGGCAGCAGCAGAAGATGATTGGGGTAACCTTTGCTTTGGTGCATGAAGGAAGATCCAGCGTTTTAACATTATTCATAAGTATTTGTGTATGTGCGTGTGTGTGTTTTTGAAGGAGCCCAATTATTACTGCAGGTTTACTTGAAGTATTAGCATTGATGTGGCCATGCTTTGACTTCCTCGGCCTTGCCATGGTCCATGGCGCCTTTTTTTTTTTTTTTTGAGTCCTTAGATCTCACGCTGATATTTGTTCTAGGTTTATTGTATCCCCTAATGTCTGTTTTGTTTGCCTTGTATCCTTCCTTGCTGCTCTGTTGACTTTTCCCCTGGCCCAGTCTCATTGATGAGTCTATCAGGCAAACTGGCATTGTCAAGGATGATTGGCGAATAGTTCTCTGTGCAAAGAAGTTAATAAGCGTATCCCTAGACAGCCGAGTTCATAGGGGCTTGTGGCCAGGTCCAAACACAGAATAGACTCACTGCCTTTTTGCAATAAACATGAAGAGGAGGCCCTGCTAGAGAATACAAAGGCAGCCAAAGCCTCAGTGGGAATAAGCAGAAAGGAGAATGAGCCTTCAAATGACTGCTGTACCTTTGGCCGTAGGAACTCTGACCTGACACTTGAAGCAATTTTTACTTCAAAGAGCAATTTGACAGTGGAGGGACTTATTGAAGGAGACCTGAGAGGCGGATCTGTCTTTTTATTGACTGATTAGCTACTGCGACTAATGACAGAGGTGCTTTATACAGAAGAGGTCCCCATCTGGAACAGATGTTATTTGGTGGGGAATGATAACAGCTGAAGAAGCAGAAGCACCATCCAGACATTTTTTTTCATTGTTATATTGCACATCTTCATGTTCATACTCCAAACATTTCCCTACAGCAATAAACTTGTCACAAACCACAAAACATAACACATCATTGCCTGAAATATAAATAAGCCCATTCGTTACCTATTGATTTTCCTACCATTAGGGAAGCGAATGTCTTAGCTGTTGTTGATGCAGAAGATATTGTTGGTCAATACTGTGTTGCTCTTAAAAGCCACAGGAGAATCTTAAGAATTTCAGTAGGGGACAAAGTAAAAAAGGCCACTCTACAACTTTAATATTAAGAAAATCTCTTGACTTGTTCGGGGACATCTGCCTGGCATTAATGTTATCAGGGAATCAGGGAGCAGTGCAAGCACAACATGCTTTAGGGGAAGGTACAGCCCTCGACAGCTGCCTGCCTGGACTGCTGGCACACATCAACCTAATACTCTGGATTGGAAACAGGGACTGGTTCCTGAATGTTAAAGTGAAACCTTAAAGCACTGCTGTGACCATCCTGCACAGACTGTGGGAGCCTGCTTTTGCGGGGAGACTTGGCATCATAATCTGATCGGGTCTCTTAATCTATGACAGCTCAGTTTAACAAGACCGGTCTGACAGCAGGGGCAGCCGCCAATGACAGGGAGAACATGTTAAATCTGGGCCTATCAGGTTTGAGACAGGAGGACAGCGTCTTTTGGTTACAGGACTGTGTACCGTGGGTGGAGTGATACAGCAGTGGTCTCAAGAGTAGCTTCCTTTCCCAGGTCAAGGAAGGTGTGGAGGTTGAAATGCTAAGGGACAACACAGTCCCCGACTCATTGGATGTCAGCCCACCTTGGATCGTCGTCATACTGGGTCTTAGTCTCCCGCCCTCAGTCTTTGCTTTATCTCTCCATCCTTCTGTTATTTTATAATTCCAGCCCCCAAGTATGTAGTACAATCAAGTTATTTGTCTGGAGAAATGGGATCTCTGCATGACAGTGAAACATGATTTATATATTTATTTATTTTTTGTTCATTTCATTCTGTTAAAATAAACAAAGCATTGTCCCTGCTATGATAATCCTCCCCCCCACCCCCACCACTTCCAGCAAGAACTTGGCATTAATACTATTATTATTTATCTAGTCTGAGCAAAGCAGTATTAGGGATGCACCAAACCATCTGTTTCAGCGCTGATATTGATACAAATACCTGGGCTTTGTGTATCAGCTGATATGGGGTATTGATCCAATACATGTGTTTGATTAATATGCTGTATGCCTCACTGTGTTGAAGAGACCAAAATTATTATTTGTCAGGAAACATTAGGCTTAAACCTTGCTTTCTTGAATTTGTAAGACCAAAATGTTACAAATTAACCCTATAATGCCAAATGTTTCATATTTGATACATGAGTTTTGAAGCCCTCTACGATGATCCGTGTGATATTTTGTTCTTGAAAACCTGATGTATACAATTAGATACATGCAATACACAGATAATCCACCAGAGGGGAGGAATGCATTCACCAGAGGCCTTTTCAGTGGCACTACATGATTGTTATTAATGAGGAAGGAGGCAGAACTTTGCCAATGGAATTACCATGTTTGTGTTATATTGTGTTTTTGTTTGTATAAAATTATAATATTTGAGCAATGAGACCCGATATATCAAATATGATACAATATTTAAACTCATACATGGAAATTGATATTAAAAAATACAAAACATTTTGGGGTTGTTCAGAAAGGCTCTAGTTTCAAAAAACTTTTTTTGATGAAGACATTTTCGTGTCAATGGTTTAATGGTTCAGGATTTACAGGCTCAACAGATACATTTTACATGTATTTATTAATTCTGTATCATCTGCATAGAAATAAGATTTTACGTTGTACTTCGGCATTTTCTCAGTGCAAGCATATCATAAATAAAATGATGATGTGATTATATCCTCATGATGATGTGTCAGTGTTAAAATAATTAATCAGAACTAGCTGTAACAAAATTAGTCCCTACTTTAGCTTTGCACATATGTGAGTTTGTATGTAATGAATAGCAGTGGGACACAGTTCGCTGCCGCTCTGTACGAGTTTGACCTTATTAATGTAGTTATACGGATTTCAACATTTTACCGTGCTCTATCTTTATCTCCCTGTACTTTTTGATTTTCCTGCAGTGTCTACCCTTGCTGTAATCACACCACATCGCAATTCCAGTGTGTGTATGTGCTTGTCTGTGCATGTGAGAGATTGATTGTGCTTCTGTGTGATTCTGTTAGTAACCTCCTTATTAATGTCCTCTCTGTTTTTACTGCACATGATGAGGGCAAATTACCAATTTCCGTTGTTATCACACGGGCCCACAAACAGAACATAAAAAGCTGAGCCAAGCTACAGAAAGCTCCATCTCAGTATGAAATGAATGTGACCTACAACTGCAGAGAAGTAATATACAGCAACAGCACAGAGGAAACAAAGGGTACTGTCAAAATCCTGCGCTATCTCACCAGTGTGTCTGTGAAATCCTTTCTTCTCTCGTGTGAGCATGTCAAGCTGCTTTTGCCTTCTATCTGGATGACATTAATGAAAGGTGAAAGAGGGAATAATCAAAGATCACAATATTTTACCCTTGATACAGATGCATGTTCGTACGCTGCTGGCAGGAGAAATCTCCTTGCTGCTCAGCTCAGCTCTGATCTGACATTAGGATTCAATGCTACATTTCCCTCTCCTACTCACTCGTCTCGCTTTCTCTCTCATTCCCTTGATGCCCTGCACTCCCCCATCTACCTCTGTCCACTCAGCCTTCTTGCCTGACTGCAGCTAAAGGGTAAATGTAGCTCAGGGGAAGTGCACTACCTCCACCACAAGGTCCTGAGGCCCACCATATGACCCGCACCTCTCAACATCTTGCTCTGGCACTAGTCTTCTTCATCTTCGCTTCTTTTTTTTTTCTCCGCACCACATCTTTTCATCTCAATCCACCCCAATAACCTCATCTACAGAGGCTGATAGACCGAACCTTTGAGAGTGAACGCTTCTGTGCCAAACACAGAACAGTTCAAAAGTTCACCCGTATCGAGAATGCAAAGTACCAACATGGCCTTCAGTTTCTTCACCTCACGGCTTTAACAGTTATGCGGGGCATGCAAGCAGAATAAACAATCGCTGAAAAATATTGTAAGCAAACATTTAATTAAACATTTTCTCAGAGGTAAAGATTTTCTCCTGTAATAGTTTAGCATGATCGTGTCATAAATGTTTGGACCACTGGTTGATGAAATCAGAGACTCAAAAGTTGCATTTGTAGAATATCACTGAAATTACCCAGAGTGAAAATAATAAAGTTAACACCACAATACAATACAATGCATTTAGTGCATTATCAAGTTATGAGCAATTTGTTCAAAACTAAAGGATTCAGATTTCTACTCACAGTAATTTGTTGTAAGCAGCCTTTTTCAGATACATAAAAGTGGATTTCTCAGCATGTTTGGCACTAGCTTTAAATTAAATCTTAACCAATGTTACCGTATATAAGAGCACAAAATAGTACATAACCCTATTCATAATACCGTCTACATTATAAATTTGAACATCCTTAACCCATAAAGACCCAGTGCTACTTTTGTGGCAGTTCCCAAATGAATGTTTCTCTCTTTTTAACCTCGATTTATCACACTATATTACAACATTCTCTTCTGTATTTTACATTTTTCCATTTAAAATCAGGTGTTTTTTTTTTTATATTTAATTTACTGACCATATTGAAGTTCATAAAAACTCAGGGAAATTGACAAAAAAGTGACTTTTTCAATAAGATCTTTCATTAACTGAACATTAACCAAGTGTGTCCATCCACTGTCATTGATCCAACTCCATGGGTTTCACTGGTGAATCAATGTTGTAGATGATGACGGTGTTTCCATGGTAACTGCAGAGCCTCTGAATGTCCAAATGGGTCATATCTGATGACCATGAAAAGGTGACAAACTGTGTTTTACACCAATAATTTACATGTATTTGTTAGATTAGTGGATCAGAAGTAGTTAAACATTTTAGATCAGTAGATGGTTTTGGTTGCCAGTGGCTGTTTGGTTCTTTCTGGCTTAATGAATTTATTTATGAAATAAGTATTTTCAGTCTCAGATAATCTAAAATGTTTTTTCTTCTTAATAGTAGAAGGTATGTTATATTAATGTAATCAAAGCCTGTGTCATGGAATTGTTTCATATTATCTGATGTATGCCTTGTGTTACTGTTATACTTATAAGTACAGTGTTAAAAAAACAGATGTCGACACATTTTATTCTATTAATCACATAATAAAACTAATAACTGTTAAATTTTGTCAGATTTCTTAGATATTGAATTAGTGGAGGTACTGTCGTCAAACTTTTTAGATCCAGCTCTGACCAGATTGAAGATGGTCGGTGGTTGTGCTCTTCTCTGCTTGCATCATTACTGAGAGTGATGTGGATATCATTCTGTGATCTTTTTAATCAAAGGGCTCAGATGCTACTCGAGGAGAGGATTGTGAGCTCAGACATGGAAATTTTGGGTCACATGCTAAACATTTTGCATTGAAGGAAAAAACACAGAAGAGGAATGGATCCAGAAGTTTGACATTTTATCATTTTCACCCAAAATAATAGGTCTAATCCTATATTTGATTATATATAGTGTTAAACAGAGGATCAATCTTCTGATTTGAAAATAATCAACAAAGTAATATTAGAGATTAATGATTAAAATCGTACATTTTAGTTAAATCCTAGATGAGGAAATGTATAAATGAAGATAAGTAATAACATATTCATAAAGGTCATTGTGTAAATAAAGAAAATACCTCTGTAATCTGGCTCCCTATAGAAACCTTGTAAATGATGAATTAAAAAAAGTGTGTTAATCTGGTCAAAAGATCAGTCACAAGATAATAAGGTCAGCTGCTGTGTGTGGGCAGCAGGTGTTTCTTTGAATATTTCAATGTTACGACTGTGGTTTTCTCTATATGCATACATTTGTATAGTCTGTGTCTATGTGTGCATGTGCATCCTATATGTTTGCCCATGTATCTAGCTGTGTGAGGCTGAATGGCACCTTTCAGTGTGGGGGTGAGACCATGTGGTCTGCGCGGAGTGCTTTGGAAGAAGGCAGGAGGGTCCCAGCTGGTTCAGGGAGAAGAGCTCTTTGACTAGCCAAGGCAGCCTCACACCCTGCCAACCAACCTGACACACAAATGAAACCACACATTGCATGTTTAGAGGAAGATTTTGCCTTTTTCCAGAGAATTGCTCACTACCCCCCAATGCAATCATAAAGATTTATATTTCCATGAGTGTAGTTTTGCATATGACATGTGCAAGTTGCAGTTTGGCATGTGCATTGATATAAACATGACATGCAAAGAAGTGTGAAGAACACATCCAGGCCTCCTGTTAACATGGGGACAGTGCTGTGTGCACCCACAGAGCTTACAGAGATTCAATCATTTCAGCTGACCTGCAGCCAGGATTTGGTGAAAATAACCGCCTACCTCCAACAAAATTGTCCAATATCCTTGAATGCAACGTGCAGGAAGAAAAAAAAAAATCTTTATTTGTTGGCAGCCAGGTGCTGGCCCTGCAAATTATACATGACCACAGGTCCTATTGATTCTCTCTTGTTTTTCTCTGTCTGATAACACATTGTTAGAGGAAAGTTGGTTCAGCGGACTCTCACAAATTGTTTTGTAAACACAGAGGAAAAAGAACAGTCCAGAAGCTGTCACATGAAACTAAATTTTCTCATGTAACAGAGTTTTCACAGCTTGTAATGTCATTTATTGTCTGAATCAATTCATAGGGATCCTGTTGTTTTAAAATGCCATGGAAAAGCACAGGCATTTCTGTAACATTAAAGCAAAAGGACTTAATTAGATTTTTTTTGTTGTTGTTGATTTTGTGGCACAGCAAATTATTCCCATTTAATGGTATTAACCACAAGCTGCTTCAATACTATATTTGCTATCGCTGTTACGTTGATTGCTACTTCAACAGTTTGACAGAGAACAATGGATGCTGAAACAAAAGATATTTAAAATTTATTTCTCCTGGGTTGTAGCAGCTCTATTTATTCTGACCTCCATCTCACCATACGGTCCGCTGGTTCTCTAGTGAAATCTGAAGTGTATCTCTAAATGGTGTGCAAGTGCTGCAAGACTTGCACAAATTAGCTGTGTTAAAGTATATGTATGCTGTAGATGGAGGAAAGGCTCACTGGAGGCACTGTGCTGCTTATCTGAACAGTAGGAACGTGGACAGAATGATTAGGAAGACGAACCATAGGCGTCCACCCCCTCTAGCCTGGCCATTTTCTTCTTGTTTTTTTTTTTTTTTTATATATATATATATCACAGTTCCTCTCTCTCTCTGCAAATAGTCTAAAGGGTAAGCCTAACCAGGGGCTGTGTGTGAGTGGATGGAAGACAGCAAGAAACAAGAGCTCTAAAAGGAATTTGTCATTTTAAACAAATTGGGTTGAAGAGAATCGAAGTGAGATTTTCTCTCCGTTTAGTTCTAACTGACAGAATGGACAGAAAAAAAAAAGCCTGACCTGGACTGGGAGTGTTACTGCTTACCTGTAAAACCTGTAAACCTGAGAGAGGACCTAACAGTGTGAGGTCCCCAGCTTCTCCATTAGACAGCCAGCTTGGCATTCGGAGGGAGTAATTGGCTGGATGGGGTTTCAGCAGGCTTAGCCACCCTGCTGGCACAACAAGCCTGTCTGTCCCCATCCCTGAGTTGCTGCTCTGCTAGGCAGGAGCGTCGCCAGCTCAACTGCTGCCATGTCCCCTTCAAAGCCTACGGAGAAGCTCGGGATGGCAGCAGCTGTTGTCCCAAGGGAGCCGGAGGAATTCAAGGCCTCTGGTCATTAGTGGAAACCACTGTGCTGGGATGAGCCTGGGTCTTAGACAGCCGGGAGACCTGTATCACCCCTCATCCCTTCATTTCTCCATCCATCCATTCCTCCATGCTTGCCAACATGAATTTGGTTTTCTTAACCACCTTGCCCATCACCAAGGCTGACAAAGGATCAGCCCCATGTGGTGACTCTGGAAAGAGAGTTTGAGCTTTTTAGTGAAGGGTATTATTGTCAGTGACGCAACAAATTGCCCTGTCTTTGTTATTACTTTAGAATGTTTCTATCTGAAAAGGGAGCGACATCCAGCATTGAGTTAAAAGAGTGATATTTAACTTTTTATAAAATGGAATTATGCATTTAAAAACATCTCCCTGTGGTCTTCATAAACTATAAATGCTATGTTTGGGTCTGAATTCTTCAATAATTCAACTCCACAGGTCCATCTTCAACACTATTTCTGACTAATGTCACCAGTAAGGTGGATTTGCACATGAGCCACTTCTGCTCAGTCCCATTCAACCAACTGAACATTTTAGGTAATCGGCTTGGAAGTATGGACATATTTTCAGTTTTTACTATAACACTGCTGCTGATAAACAATTATGTTGTACTCGGAGAAATGTTTATCAGAAGTCTTGACCTTATATGTGCAAATGTCTTGATGTAACTCGTTATTGACGCAGCAAATTAAGCAGGAGTTAAAATGGGTTGTAGAAATCCATTAGATTTTTTTTTGCAGAAATTAATATTAAGATAGCTTTGCAGCACCTGGAGGGTTCAAATTCCAATCTTTGCAACTATTAGGGTGCAAATACACAAATAAATGAACCAAAGACTGATAAAAGTGGGTTTAACAAAATATGTGCCCTTTAATATTCTCTTAACTAAAAAGCCCTGAAAAGATAAAACAAACTGGTTCTAACAAGGGACATAATAGAGGCAGTGGGGCTTTAATCAGTTGGTTGAAGTCTGCCACTTTACTTCTTGATTTCACTTTATATAATACACTGACTCTTGTGCAAACAAGGACAAACAGTGGTCAGACAGTGAATGAAGAGAGGGAGCCGTGTAAACAAGGACAAAGCCAGGAAACAAAGAAATAACATGTTGTTTTCAGATTATTACACATTCTAAATTATGTAGACTATATATATATATGTATTACTATATGTCAGATCTCTTTCAAAATGTACACTTTATTATTCTATAATAGTTGTATTTATAAATGAATTACACAATTTGTAATTGATCACATGATTTATTTCTTCAGTAAATAGCCATATAGTAAGCAAGATGATGTACACCAAGGCCCTTATTAATGCTAAATATACTGAAACAGGCTAATGCACCATACGAACCATGGGGTCTTGATCAGTCTGGAGGGGTTTCAGAATAATAGCTAACTTGCTGTACACAACACCTAATTTGTTTCTCAAATTTGCATGAATATTCACTAAATGTAGCTGAAGTGCACAGACCAACTTGAGAGCAAACAGAGGGTATACGCTTACTGTCCAAAGGTCCACGCCCAAAATAAACTGAAAGCAGCAAAACAAGGGGAAAATAAGAAAAGACAAACTGAGAACAGCATCTAAATGCACCACAAAGACATGAGCAGAGGTGCTATTTATACGATATAGGCGTTATCGTATTCCAAAAGAATATTGTGCATATGTGAACATTTCTTTATCCTTACTATTCTTACTCTGGTGATCTTGTTTGTTTGTTCACCTCTGTGTCTGACAGTGTGTGCACAATTTTGAGCATGTTGTGATAGCGTCTGACTTATGAGTCACTGACATTTGCAGTGCTGAGACATAAGTCAGAGCTTTATTTTACCAGATTTTTTTAAGCGCAGAAAGTGAGTCCATGTCTGTATCGTACAGTGCTGTCTACATTTATCATGATATGTTGTCCTTGCGTGTTATTCTAGTTCTATATCTGTCTGGGTGCTATGTACATTTGTCCCTTAAATGGCCTCTGATATTGACATATAGTCATAAGCGGAATAGTTTGTAAATGCATGAAGGATTTACTGGGGGGGGGGCATCATACGTATTGGTCTTTTTTTTGTATATCATGGATTTTGGCTATTTTGGATTTGAACTACATCAGCTATGAGCAGCAGAGTTTATTGTGCAACTGTTAGAAGTTAATTTTGACATTTGGGTCATTTTATATCTGAAAAGTATTTGGGATTAAAGTTGTACATGAGCCATTGTACACACTCAGTATTAGTTTTATGCACCATGTAAACCAGTGTTTTTCAACCTTGGGGTCTGGACCCCACGTGGGGTCGCCTGGACTTCGAATGGGGTCGCCTGAAATAAAACTAAAAACTTACCAATAACAAATATATGGTGAGTTGAGAGAGACAATCCCAATCCATAAAAGACAAACTGTGAAGATGAAACTGAAGCACTGTGGTACTGTATAACTGTCACATGTTCACTGTGGTCGGTTTCAGATGCTGCAGCTCTTTCATAATTCATAGTTTATTTATTGTTTGTTCAGTATTAATTGCCATCCTTGTAAATACAAGGTGGACTGACTGTTGATATCCTGACCAAGGAAAATAAAATTCCCTCTTGCCTCCATCCATAATAATATACATTATATAAACTAAATGTCATCTAAAATTAAAGTTTATTTGCAACATAGTATAGCAAACTATTACATGATCAAAAACAAATTAATTTTAGCAACAACAAAAAAAGTGTCAGTTTTGAATGCCTGGGGTCACCTGGAATTTGTGATGTTAAAATGGGATCACGAGCTGAAAAAGGTTGGGAACCACTGATGTAAACTGTGGTATGAAGTGAGCATTTTGGGGAAAACAATGGTGAAAAAGTGTTAAGTGTTAAAAGTTATGTCCATTTCCATAAACTAAAGTAGGCTACGTCAACAATGTATAAGATAAATTACAGACAAAGAAGAAGAATGTTCCTTTGCTGTTTCCTAAAGTGGTTGTGATGGTTTTTTTTGGATAAAACCCACTTATAATTTAGACTTCATTGATCCATGCTGTTTTACTCCTAACTACATATGTTCTGGAAATTTATGACAAATCAGGGATCAGTTAAATATTACCCAATTTACTCAAGATGTTACTGTATAACTTGATGTACATCTCAGTCGAGAAAGTTTTTTTTTTTTGTCCTATCTACATACACGCTGCTAAACAGATTCATAAAGGTATCAGTGCTGTACCATAGCCCAATTAGTAACCAAGTGAATGTGAAATCTTTTTTTTTTGATGGATTGTCCAACATCTCATTCTGCATAATTCAGGATGATGTCCTTCCACCGAGAGCTGAAACTATTCTGTGGGCTGAAACTGTGTGCTGTAAAGTTTCTATTATTAGGTACACATACCTTGAGAATTGAGAGTTGATACTGTAAAGAGAAATGTTTAATGTATGTAATTAAATAGACAGGGCATAAGTGTAATGTTTCTGCTGCATGTGCAGCACTAGGCCTTATGTGATAAACTGTTCCATGCAACTCTGCGCACATGCCCAGGAGACAACATTTACTTTATTCTCTCTCTGCATTTTCGTCTGTTGGCTTTGCATGCATTGTTAAATGGGACTGATGGAAGCGCCCTGGCCATTACTCACTGCATTGCCTGGCTAATTTCTGTGCTCTTACAAGTACAAAGATGTCAAGCAGGAGCAGCAGGCTTACCTTGGCTTCCCCTGAGACCATTAATCCTTTGGCTGGTGTCGTCCCTGCCTGCACTGGCTCACCTGGTTCACAGGCTGCCAGCAAACTGCTGTTCCCAGCCTTTTTCCCTACTCTGTCTATTTATTTTGGTTCCGAGTCAGCTCCCATCACCAACAAAATCTGATTGCAATGGAAGAGCTGAATAACTCTTTAGGCATATAGACTCCATTCGTAGTGAGAGAATTGCAGAATCTGTGGAAAGTTTTGTTGTGGAATGTATGTGTGTATGTGTGTGTTGAAATAGAAGAGAAAGAGAAAGTTATAGAGGTGGAAGAATATAAGTTGGTGAGCTACATGTAGTAAAAGTGTCAGTTTTATTTTGAATGACACACAAACCATAAACTCAGTACAGCACCACTGGTTCATTCTTACACATTTGGATTTTTGTTTTTCAAAGATTAGGTGTAACTATTAAAAAAAAAAATAATTAAAAAAACAGCCTCTTGAATGAATAGCTCAGTTTCTAAAGCCATGACCAGTTGAAGGAATATTTGGTTTGTGTTATCAAGTCCATTCAATTTCAATAACTTCATCAAAATAATGAGATGAGCCTTTCTTAGCTAGTGAGTGGGAAAACAAAATATTTCTCCTGTTTTGTTAAAGTTCTATCCTTTGACATCACAGCATTTGGTTCTCCTCTGAAAACGATATGATAATGATGAAGAAAAAAATGATTAGGATGTTTTAATGTCTGTGTTCTGTTCAAGCTGAAACATTTGGCCATTTTCATCACCCAGATCAGCTGATTATCAGTTAATCTTCCTGAGTACCTACTGTACAACAGCCTATGTTGTAGGTGTTGGCCTGTTCACAACAATAATACTTGACTGAGGGAACTGCATTTCACAGAGTCATTACAGTAAAGTATGTGCTGTAATGGTGTGCTATGATGTGGATGTATCAGACTACAGAGTCATAATAGTATGCAAACAAGTATAATAACCCAAGCCAGCGCAGGTTTTAACCTTTAACAGAATGAGATCATACTGTGAGGCTCAGCATCAAGATGTTACCATTAACTCAGAAAGACACATAATGTATACAGAGTCACATGATTTCTACTCATCGAAAGGTTATGGTCTATTGTAAACCCGAACTTCAACGTGTGCACAGTGTACTAATGCTGTTGTTGTTCTTTTCCCTTAGATTTGCTGTTTCCCTATTTTTCAGTTAGTTTTTTTTGTAAACAATTGCTATTCTCACAAACAATTAAAAATTTGAGAATTTAAATGGAAGATCATATCTTCATCAAGCAGTAAATTGAGCGAAGTAAATGTCATAGTGGTGGCGATGGAGGTATAAGGTGAAATCAGAATGGTTTTGTGTAGATTACCTTCGCAATTTCCAGAGAGAATGCAGCTTGTAATGATACGGGATGTTCCCAGGAAAGGTCAGCTGAAATTGCAACAAGCGTAATTAGTAGCTTATCAATAATGCATCCAAGGGTTCAGTGTGTGTGTGTACATGTGTGAGTGGACAGGTGTGAGTAAGTGAGTGTGTATGTACCCACACACCCATGTGTACTCAGCGATGTCCATCGAGAGCCTCTTCTCCTGACATTCATTAACATAAAACACCTATATGTCACTCAGGGGAGCTGCTATAAGCATTAGCATGCAGATTCCCACTCACAAATCATCTCTACCCCACAATAGTGTGACTGATGACAGTATAGACTGAGGAAAAACTTCAAGAAGCACATTGACCACTAAGTCAATTACTATTGATCACAGTGTAAAAATTAGGGGCCATAAGGGGGGGAGAATATGAGATAAGGGTATATTTTGCATGAAACATGCAGAAAATATTGGAGTATTATGCAGGACTGGTATCAGCTCTCATGCAATCACTGGCTAATTATCTCATAGTGGAATACATTCCCTCAAGCACTGTCTCAGTCCAGGCACACTCTGTATCATTGGTTAGTGCTGAATGTCAAGTTTTCTCTTAAAGAAATCATGGTTTACTTTTTCTTACCTGTAAAACTTCTCAGAGTTGTACAGGCGGTCTTACTGATACATGCTGCACAGTTTACATCTACGAAGAAGTTATGTGATTTGTTGCCATGTGTTTTACTTATGACATTTTTAGTTTTAAATGTCAATAATAGGCACGTCTTCCCGTAACTCTATTATGGGTCATTATAACACAGTTATTTCTGTCTCTTCAAAGGTTAGGACTCATAAAACAGCTGTTTGTGCTCATTTTATTTTGTAGTTGTGCATCAGGGACCTGATAAGACCCATTCTTCTCATCTCAGTTTTATTAAACTGATAATGCATTTCCAAATTTTTGGTTAGGGCATATTTGTGTGATTTTATGAAGAGGACATAATTGAAATATTAAGTTGTAAAAATGAAAACCGAATATCTAATTCACTAAAAATGTTCCCAACCAGATACTAGCCCCTGATAAGGAGATCAAGATTGAGGTACACTGTACTTCACCCACAAAACAGCACTCCCCTACCACATCCTTCTCTTTTAGCAGATGAAACATGTGAATTGTGATGATCAACATGAGGCATTGGTGTTGAGTAAAGAACAAACCTGAGGAGTGTGTTAGCCATGGGAAATGATGGGTTTAGATTGCGGGGGTCGAGTGGACCACTGGGACTGTGTGTGTTTGCAAGAATTGTAGGTGTGTGATGTAATGATCCCAGGTTCTTTGGCCTCTGCCTGTTGATAAGTTGCTGCAGAACACATGAACAGGGGAAACGGGAAGCAAGCGAGATGAATGTGATTGGATTGCCGGCCGAGTGCAGCCTCTCCCATCTGTCTCGGAGTCTGCCATCCCATCTCACAGGCGGCAGGAGGTAATTGGGTTCATTGTTCTCACCACAGGATCCCCCGGATTGAAAGCTTCATTATCTGGATAACCATGAATGTAAATGAACCACACGTATGCAGTAGGGTAATGGGAAAAAATAGATCATTGCTCGCCACAACCACAACACACAGCACATCCCAAACACATGCAGTGCTGATGCATTTATTTTTAATCTCATGAAAAAAATACCTGTGCGTATGCAAACATGTTTACAGTAAGTCATATGTTCATTTGCTTCATCGTGCACTCTCACACATCAGACTTGTGGCACTGGGTTGGTTCCCTAAAGTCTTTCTGTGTTCTACAGTGATTCTATTTGCGATTAAATGCAGCTGTCTTCAGAAGGAGTTGACTGCTGATGAGGTAAACCTTCATGGCTGTAGCTAACAGAACTCTGCGTGACAATGCTGTGATGAGCTGCCATCCACACTTTTCTCTGTAAGCATATATGCATGAGTGGGTGGCATCCTTAAATTCACTGGAGCCTTTACCATGAATGGCAAGAGAGTGCCTGAAGAACACCAGTTCAAGCCTTATGCGCTTTGAATTATTCATGCAAAACTAATGTATAACAGAATCCCAGCCACATCCTTCTCTCTAATTAGGCAGAGTTTGCGGCTGCATGTTAGAGCAAAGCCTTTGGACAGTTACTATGTCACAGTTGATGACAATGTGCTGATAGCTCCAGGACTCACTGGTGTCAAATATTTTCAGGCAGTAGGAAGGGAAGGGTTAAAGCATCTGCCTTCTGAAAATAAACAGCTCACAGTGGAGCCCAACCACTCTCAGATCCTCTGGCAAATCCATCAATTAACTGCAGATGTGATCTGTATTTGAGATTACTGCAATTTAAGCATGTCGGGGAAACAGCCTAATCTGGTCTCTGATGGCTGCTTCAGTTTTCAATTTGCTTTCCAGGTGGGACCTGTGATCTGGCAGGACCTGGGACAGTATCCTACAGAGAGAACTGTACTAAATATCCATCTAAGAATGAAAACCTCATCCCTCTGGATTCATGAAACTCACTTTAATTTAAGCTTTAGTTTGAACACTGTATTTATGGACACTTCAGTCACACCCACTCTGGTGAATGAGAAATGTTACCAGGAGGATGGAGATATAAGGTATAGCATAGGTACTCTATAGCTACCTCTCAATGCAGTTCTATCCGTGCACTTGAAATGTTACTTAAATGTTGGTGTTGTTTATCTTTAACTGTAATGGCTTTAGTGTTGTGATTGTAATTATCTAGCACAAACACAAATAGATCAGATATTAAAGAACTACTAATTAGCCATCGATACCGTGGCCAACATATTGTGATAGTATCATTCGTTCCATTGGTTACCTTGACATTCCAATCCTTAGTACAAAGATGTGAACAAACTCTCCAACTAATCCAATTTAAGTGCCCAGTTTCATCAATGACGACGGGCATGGTGTAGGTCACTGGACAGGAAGCAGAGAGGAAAGGAGACATGCAGACGAGGGGTGGACAAGTGTGGAGCAAAGTTCCGTCCTCGCTGCCTGTGCCATGCTGTGCCTTTGCGTCTGTTGTAGGGCCCTGTCAGATTGTGTTTACTTTCCTGAAGGACGTTTCACCTCTGGAAGCCTGGGAATGAATGGAGAACTCATTTCTCCAACAGAGACTAGTCAATCACTCCACATTTATTCTCCTCTCTCACAGTGACCTCTCCCTGGCCAGGCGAACAATAGCACCCTCGAAAACTGCAGATGAGTTTGACTCAAAGCATGGCCTCATACAGGACACATCAATACTGCTTAAAAGCTACGGGAAATCAAAGAAAAACACAGCATCAAACAGAGGCCAGAGGGACCATTTGTACTATATGTAACAATAAAGTTTAAACCTTGTTCTGTGCGTGATGCATAGCCACCGCATACTCATGAAGTTATTGCAGTATTCAGCGCTTGAGTAATGTTATGGCTTTTGGTGATGTATGCATTTGTTTGTTTGTGCATCAGCACTTGATGCTGGGTGGATGATGCTTTCTTCATCTGAAATAGGTTTGAGGCCTAGCATGGCTGCATAGTTAATGTCATGACTTGGGTCTGGCAGATGGCAGGAACAGTTAGGGATCTCATTAGATCAACCAAGCGGCTATGCCTCGTTGCAAAACCTTTCATTAAAGTTCCATTGCTGGAATACTACTATCTCACAATATTGGTCAAAGTCAAAGGAGGGTAGAGCAAAGTGTTGAAATTTTTGCATCTGTGTAAAGTGGAGAAATTATACAATACATGTGTGTAATTAGGAAATTGTGTTTGTGTGTCCATTTGTGTGGAAGTGAAATGTACAGTATGCATTAAGTGGACTTTGTATCTGTGTTTTCATTTGTCTGTGTGCGCAAGTGTTTGTGTGGGTGTGATGACTGATGCATCCTTGCTGAGCATAGCAAACAGGATTAGAATGGTCACAGAGCACATTTTGTACCATTTGCCTTGTAATTAACTGGAATTTGTTCAGCACAAATGCACTGCAAGCGTGGGAAACTTAAAAAAAAATCTTCTGAATTATTGACAGTTGGTGAAAGGAGGCAGATTTTTTTTTCTAAAGGAAGAATTCAAAGTGCCTTCGTGTTAACACTTATTTTATTTGTATTATCTTTAATGACACAGTGGCTAAATGGACCATAGAGGGAACTGATTAGTGATACCCTACTGCCTGTCAGCCCCGAGTCAATATGGATGTTTTATGGGTTTTTAAAGGACATTTAAAATGAATTTTTATATATGGTTTAAGGCACGGGGCTAATCACAGCAAGCAGTCTTGAATGAATGATGCTGTGTGCTTGGAGGCATCAGCGTGGCCGGATGGCAGCAGTCATTACACAGAAGAAGGACATCAATGTAGAAGGGATGATTGTAGATAAAGTGAGAAACACCACAGACTCAAACACCTCCTTTTAAAGGCCCATTTCTACTATCAAGTGAAGCCACTATTATCTTAAATGCAGACTGATGGCTATTTGAAATGAAAGGGAGATATTCTGACAATTTTTCTGTGATTTCTTTTTTTCAGTGATTATATGTAGTGGTAGCAGTGGACCATATCAGCCAAATCTTCTATCATCGTACATATAATTTTATATCAAGTTTAGGGCTAAAAAATGTGTTTGGCATTAGGAATGATTCATGATTGTAATCACTAGTTTTTATCTGCATGGACTTGAATTGTTTAAGAAAAACATGATTCAAAAGTAGTTTTCTTCATTTGTGTATGTATATATGTATATATATATATATATATATATATATACAAACTGTAGTTGGACTGTGTTTCAGTGGAAAATGGTCATGTGCTTTGATGAGGTCAGATTGAACCTGTTCCAGAATTGTTTTATCAATATGGTTAATGTTTGATGTATTTGTAAAATAAGATTTGAATCAAGTTATTTAAAAAAAAATTAATCAAAAAATTCTCAATATTGTGATTCAGGTACTTTAGGTGATTATCAGGAAACAAAAACTTCAATGTATTTGTAATATATTAAAACAACTATAATGCACTGATACATAGACAATCACATAATAATCTTTCTGAATGTAGGTTTTAAGGTTCCAGATGGGAGCAGGAACCCCGCAATCCTCTTTCTATCATGGGACAACAGTCACACAGTGGTAGTGCTGTTGCTTTCCAGTGAACACACTTTTTATGTGTAGAATCTTTTTTTTTGTCACACACATAAACATGCACCACACACCACACACACTTAAACCTATTAATAGATCCTGCATAACACACACTGCATGCTAGGTAGCAGTGGCAGGGGGGGGGCATGTCTTGCTCAAGTGCACCAGACCAGGGAATTGAACCGACAACCCTTTGGTCACAAGCCTACTCTCCGGCCGTCTAGGCTACAGCTGCCCCTGTGGGCAGTTTGACCAATAGTCTCTTCTTTATTTGACTTGCTGAGTGCAGTTTTTTAACAAAGTTCCTTGTTTTTATGTTCATCTACTTTATTAGGGCATATAGTATTTTACAATTTATGTCCTCTTAAGATGAGCATGTTTGGAAACCTGTGGTACATCATACGGTAACACCTTCAAACGCAAAGAGAGGTTTGATCTTTCAAAGGCAAACAGCTGAGCATACTCTGGATAGCTTTGCCCTCTCAGAAGTGGACTGAGTTTAGTTGTTGTGAGCATTACTGATCAACACCTTAGGAAAGCAATCGGCAGAACTATTATGCACAGTGATTTTTCTCTGCTACCTCTGGTGATGGGAGAGCACGGAGGCCCATGCCCACAGCTCTCTGGTAGATGGTGCTTTGCTGGGATCTGTGAAACAGAAAACCAAGCTATTTACAGGGAATACAGCAGCCTCAGAAGTAGCTCCTAGCCTCAGGGTGCAAAATACTTGAAAATAAGCTCCTGGTCTCTTTGATGTGTGTGTGCACCAAATCTAAAGGCATTTCAAGTAGTGCTGCCTTTGAGCCAAGGACAAGTCTAAATTGTCTCTTGGAGCTGAAGATGGGTGAGGTGGGGGAGAGGGTTAAGTAAAAATCAAGAAATGTAATTTTTTTTTCTGATAGTTGCATTACCATAATGTGCACTTCACACGCCTGCTGACAGGAGTAATCCCAGTGGTGTTTTTTAAGATGGCTATCAAGGATATCTGGAGCACCATAGGTTTATTGTTCATTCACTGATGAGTGAAGACAATGGTCTTGGGAGACTCTTCTGATGAGAAGATGAGTTTTTATACAGGGGAGACATAACACTCGGTCCTGTTTAACAGCTCTAATATGATGGAGGAAAACTGTTCTGGAGCAAATTAAGTGAGTGGTTTATAACATCTGCCTCTTCACAGCTATTTCATTCTGTCGCTAGTGTGGCTGCTGCATTAAAGGCTCTGTTCTGCATGGCAATCTGCTGCTGCTGCTGCTGCTGTTGTTGTTGCTGCTCAACAGTTATTTGTCACAGGAGATAAGGCATCGAGCAGCTAAAACACTGATTGCATGTCTCCCCGCTTGGAAATTACAGAACAGGGTAACATACTCAACTGCTGAGTTGAGGAAAGACATATGAAAAAGATAAAATTGTCATACATGGAGGAATAACATCTTGAATATCAATGCACAGATAAAGTTATGTATCTAAAAATATGATGAAAGGAGAAAGAGAGTAAGAGGAGATGGAGGACTTATTCACATGAGAACAGATAAGACGTCAAGCGGCGCTAGATAGCTACTCTGCATGGTTCCAGGGTAAGCCATGGCTGGTAAAGAACGGAAAACGTGATGGCGTACTGTACAAAAAGCTTTCCACAATTTCATCCAGCCCATAGACATGGTACGACTCAGACAGCACACTGCAGAGAATCCCAGGTGGTCTGAATGGCGCACAACATCTGAAAAGACCTCAATTTTGAAATAGGATGGTTACTAAACTGCTGTAACCACGGCTTTTCAAGTTTCCTTGTGCTTCAAAAAAAGAAGATGAAAAATAACATTTCACAATCTTTGGACCTTGAAAGCTTTCTTTTGCTCCAAGAGGAAAAAGGAAAAGAAAATTTTCAGACTTTCACGCTTCAACAGTTATTTGGGCTCTTTTTTTTTTTCTATTCTGTGGCCAGTGAGTCACCTTCCTCCATTTTTCTCTCAGACACACTTTGGAAGCAAAGGTCTCTGTTGTGAAGACAAGGGTGAGAAGGTTTGCATGAGGATAACTGTAGAAGAACAATATCCCATAGTTTGACAAAATATAAGACCCCTCCGGCAAAACAGCAGTCTTGTTCTTGATAGATTTACACAGTCGGGTCAGGGTTCAAACATAATGGCACTGCCGCTGTTTTCTCTAATCTCAAAATGGGATTCTGCAGCTGAATGTGCGGCTGTATTTCTTCTTTGTTGCCTCAGGATTTTGGGCATTCCACACTAATCATTATTCAGAGTGGGCAGTGGCCTTTATTCATGTTGTGACCAACTTAAATTTTCACCAGGTTTTACATATTCAACAAAAACTGCCCCTTCACCTAATATTTCACAGCAAAAGAATTTTCAGAAAGCGCAGGTTTGTGTTGCTATCCTGCTTTTTTAAAATACTGTTTCAGCATCATTTCCAACTTCTTTATCATTTTATTTAGGGATATTTTGAACTTAAGATGAAACTTACATCATTTAATTATATCCATATCCTAAACCTCAAACTAAAAGAAGAAACTGCAAGAAGCATCAATTCAGTATGAAAAACCTACTGTTACAAACTCTTATTAATGTGGCTTCATTTATTGAGTTACATTGTGAAATTTAAGTTTAGCTGTGCACAGGGCTTAATTTGAGCTGGATTGATTACCTCTGACATTGGATCCGGCACCTCTATGAAAAATTAAATAACCTAAATGAAAAAATAATTGTTTTAACTGTCTTGTTAATCATTATTCCCCATCAAAATTACACAAAAATCTTGTGTTCAGCTGCATTTTAAGGTAAATTTTAAGGGAAAAACAGGGACGTTTCAATTGCTTTAAAAAGCTTAGTGTAAATTAATGTCTGAAAACTTCAATCAATTATCACCAAATTTCACATCTCTAGTCACACCCACTTTCCCAGTTTTCCTCTCCATATTTGCACATTATAGGACGTATCTTAACATCTGGAAACAGTGATCAGTCATCACCAAATTATGCGTGGACATCTCTAATCATGTCCACTTTCACCTCTACAGAAATGAATGAAAAACCCAATAATGTGGATGTTGTCTGCGTTAAGCCTTATTTTTCTGTTAAACACTGTGCATTTGAGTCCAGTCATTCACTTCGTCTTGACAATTTGTATACCAGAGAGAGAGAGAGAGTCTATGAATGAAATTAGGTGATGATTTTTCGCAGTTTTCGGACATTAAGCTACGTTAAGCTTTTAAGCATTAAGCATTAACTCCTGTTTTGAGTCATCGAATCCACCCCCCTCTCCATTTCTATGCCTCCCACTTTACAAATTAACAACTGGATGTACAGGTGACAACGTGTTACATTATATTTTGTCATGGATAAGAAATGATGCCCTACGTCATAGTGAGATAGGTTCACAGACAGCTGTTGACCTGGTGTTGGCCAGTGACAGCCTGAAACAATGGTGCGACCCACTGACTACTCTACACTGTGACTATAGTGTGACTGCTGTTACCTACGTTTATTTAACTTGGCACGAAATGGTGCATAAATACCTCTTATGTAACAGCATGATCATTAGCTTAGCCTCACTGCTTACAACTATAGCAACACTACGTGCCTCTTGTTCTAAATGTTATCACTGCGCAGTCTGCATACACGTCATACTCATGTTTATTAGATCCATGCCAGTGTTGCTGCTAAAACTTATAAATCTGCTGAAAATCTCACAGTCTGCTGGAGCCGTAAGCTGCAATGCCACTCTGCCATTGCATCAGCATAATACTGCAGTTGCACTTACCAGTAACAGAAAAAAAAACATGAGTGCAAAGTTTGTTATAAAACAGTGTTTTACATGAAAACTCTGAGTTTGGTTTTCGAGCTGGAGGCGCCACAGGATTTGTTGGAGGCGGACACTTTGAAATGTGGTTTGCAGGAAAAATGCTGACATTGTGAACACATTAGATCTGGTCAGTTTTTCCACAGCTAAACCTACTCAACATGATCAGTCACATGATTCCAATGTCATTTAGAGGACAGAGATGTTTTGATGATTATTTACGGTCTTGTTTACACTGTAAAAACTATAAATCAGTTCATCAGAAGGAAGTTGTGTTGGTGCTGGAGTCTAGATGTGTTGTTGTAGTGGTCTCCGAGGGCAGGGCCTCCATCACTGGCTGCCATGGAGACGGTATTTATTCTCTCCGTCTCATTCCCCTATTATCCAAACGTCTTTGATGTCTGTAGAGGGAAGTTGTGGCAATAATTCTAGGCAGGATTTCTTGTCTAAGCCTCCTGTGTTCAATGAAGGCACCTGCATTAATCCCACGTAACACCTCTGATCAAGGATTTAATTTGGAATTGGAAAAGCTGTACACAGTACAGTTCTACAGGCCAGATCATTGTGTTGACAACGCCAGTGATGGATGGGTTTTGCCTTAGGCGGTGGGAAAGCCAGACATCTCCCACTTTGCTTCTTTTTCTGGGTACAAACTGGGAACAAGAGAGAAGTTTATCGATATTTGTGTTTATTTGTGTCTGTAAATTTTGTAAAGACTGTTTTGTTTTTTTTTAAGTCAATTATTTCAGGTTTTTGTAATTGTCAAGACAATGCAGTTCATATGCTGTTTTTACAGGGGGGTTGTACAGTATGTCTAAGTTAGTATTTTACCACTGAGTGATTTATTTTTCACTGAGCAATCTTCCAAAACAAAGATGGTCTTTGGTTTTACTAAAAAAAAAAAAAATAAGAGGCTACTGCATCTTTCAATTCAGAATGTTTTACTGGCGGCTGCATTGATTTCTCTTGTTACTGCAGGTCAGTGAGAGGAAATTGAATTGGAAATTGTAGAAACACTGTTATTTCATGTTTTGGCATTTGTATTTTTTCTCACACCACCCTCTGTGCTTTCTGAAGTCAGAGCAGAAACAAGAAGAGAGAGAGCACTACTGTCAGGACCGTTAAGTGACTGCTCTGACTTTGGCTTCTCTAATATCACTGTCCTCCAATGTAAAAGGTTACGGTCACCCCTGTGGATTGAGACCATATTGCTTTGCATTTACGGCCGCCCTGTCTCTTTCTCTTTCCTGCCTGGCCTGCCTTTGGGGTTAGTTTTGCTTTTACATGAAGAGCATTGGGTCACATTTTTTTGGATTGCTGTTTGGGATATTTTGCCTTTGGGGAAGGGGTGAGGTATGGATGTACTGATGGGGTTAGCGAGGGTGGCGAGGTAGGGGAATTATTCATATTTAATCTTCTGTTTCTGATGTTCCTGTTTTACACAAGCTTTGACTCCTAACTCCAAATTTGTTTGTCTGTACATGGAAAATGTGCAAGCTTGTGTGGGCTGCTACTATTACAGGGCAGCAGCAACCGAGTCCTTAAGGCACTTTTGTTTGGCAGGAATAGAGCAACACATGTACACATCTTACAAAAAAGATCTCAAAGGAGGATGTAATTTTTTTGCCATGTGTAGTCTATTTTAACCCTCTGATAGACTGAGTGTAAATATTGATTCATCAAACAGATAGTCACATCTGAAGTGTCAGATTTTAGTCTATTTTTTGGTGTCGGTAAAATAAAGCAATCCCATTACCATTCACTCCTACTAAAACTGCTGCAGTAGACAAGAGAATTAAGCAGTGTCATGACCTCAGATTGTATAAAAAATATAATTGTTAATTAATCCGCTGATTATTTTCTCTGTTAATTAAAAGAGATGTAACAAAGTTGAGAAAAAAAAAACCCACTGGTAATCTTCTATTGCCCAAAGTGATGCTTTGATTTTTTTTTTCCCTTCACCATTCAAAAACACAAAACCTTAAGATAATTCATTGATCTATTCGTCTTCTAAAAGACAACATTTAAAAATCAGATTTTACAAGGAAATGTGTGCCCTTTTTTTCTTTAAAAATTCCTGAAATAATCATGTACTTATTAAAATAGTAGGTCTTCTGGTTATTTGATTAATTTGTGCAGCTCTACAGCATACACTAATGCAGTAAAAAATATTGTACATTTAGACTTTAGTTCAGTCAGAAACTGTATCTACTTATAGAAACTATGTGGATTTGTGCATCCAGCAACCATTTCATCACCCAATTTTTTTATTTGTAAAGCTGTTTTGCAGCCTCTTTTTTTGCAGCCTCTTGCTGTTGCCATCTTTTGAAGGGGCTAGAAATGATCATTTATGAACATATGGGTCAACTAGAAAAGAGAGAGGCATGAAACTTGCCAAGTCAAATGTAACTGTTACCTTGGAAAATCATTGACCAAACACTGTGTTGTTAAAAACCAACATTGTAATTTCAGCTCCTTGATAAATATTCGTCATATACTTAGAGTTCATAACCGTATTATCAACTCGTTATGTAACAACACATCATTTGGTGCTAGCTGGTGTAGTTGATAGGCTGTCTGATAGATCATACAATCCACTATCACATTAATGCTAACATTAGCCGTATAGCTTACTCTAATTGACTTGATCTTTTTTTTTAAGTAAAATATCAGGAGTTCCAAGAGTGTTCCTAATGTAACTTCAGTAGAGTCTCAGGAAAACAAACACTTTTTATGTTCTATTTTCCTTTCGTAATAATTTGGATGAATTTTAAGACAACATTGTCATTCATATGCATTTCAAAGGTTCCTTAAACATCTGTAAATACATATTACCTGTCACATGATACTGAAATTATTGCTCCTGAAGCAGCTGTGTCATGTCCTGTCTCATATCTTACAAAGGGCCAATGCTGGAAACGTCACTGTGGTGAATGAACATCATCAACAACATCATCATGAACATTATCTTAGCTCATTTTTTGTTCACTATTCTTTGGGATCCTGTACACCTGTTAGCAACTGGATGTACGTGTCATCACCTCTATTCATTTATCTGACAGATCATACAATCCACTATCACATTAATGCTAACATTAGCCATGTAGCTAAGTTACCCTAATTGACTTAATCTTTTTTATAAACTATCAATCGTTCTTTGAGAGTGTTCCTAATGCAACTTCTTAATCACAACTCAAGTAGAGTGTCAGGAAATAATACCCATGTTATTAAATAAACAGACCTAAAGTCTGACTCAGCAGGACAGTGAGACATCAGTCAAAGCCCACATGGCAGACACAGATGGCATCCGCCTTAAAAGTTATGATGCCATAAACAACCAACTCAGAATTTTTTTTTTTTTTTTGTTCCATTTTGCATGTTTATTCACTGACGATCCCAGCATCAAGTGGCTGATCCAGGAACTGCATGTTTTAGCACTCCCACTTCACTTATCAACCCGTATGTCTTTTGTTGTTAAAGGTCTATAGTAGATCATAGAAGGGCTAGTCCAGATGTTAAATGTTACATTTTAATTCATATACTGTTCATATTTCACACTTAAGCTCCCCTCCATTCTGCTAAAGATTTTTTATATTATATTGTTTAGAATCCCAGGTGAATTTCACTTTCCAAAATTGTATTTGTGTGGAACATGCAGGTTTGAAAGGCCTATTTTTTGTCCAATAACAGTGTGTTTACAGTTTACCCTTGAATAAAATTGGCACATTGTCTCACCCTCTTCCCCATGGGTTGCTAGATTAACCAGAAAAGCACTTTATGAATTAATTATGGAGAACACAGAAATGCTTGTTCAGTGCTGAATAAACTATTCTTTTTTTGGTTGAGGTGTGTGCCTAAGCTGAGGAAAGTAAAATAAAAAAAAAAAAAAAAAAAAAAAGCCGCCGCTATGGAGGAAAAAGTAGCATTATTATCTTGTGGATATTAGAAACACAGGAGATAAATGAAAGTCAAGTTATATATTTCATTTGAACACCACAGAAACAATTGCAAATCTAAGAAAATACACACACACAGTTATGGATACTGCTGTCAACACCACTTGTCGTTCCGTTCTATATTGTACATGTCCATCTACAGTTTCCTTTGACAAGGTTTTTGACCAAGGTTTCTCTGTTTGGCCATTTATAGCATGGTGAGCTGAACCCTGTATCGTAGCAACAGTAACTATGGGAATAGAAACCTGTGGAGAGGTCAATGTGATGGCCTCCACTTGGCCTCTTTACAAAGGCTTACACATTGATTTTTCTAATTCACAACATCTCTATAACCACCTCCGCCACAACATCCACCTCCACAAGGAAAACAGAAAAAAAGGCTTGTGTTGTTCATTTACTCTGAAGAAAACCATTTTTATTGGAGATGATGGTTGATTTTTCACAAATAAAACTTAGTTGAATCCTGCATTTTATTCCATCTTTTTTTTTTTTTTTTTTTGCCATAGACACCCTCTCTTTTTTACCTCCAGTTTTCCTTTCTTTTCCACCGTGTGTGCATTTCATATCAGCTTTCGTCCTCGTGGGACAAACTCTCCAGGGACCTTTAATTGACAAGTATGTGCAAAAACTAATCAGCAGCAAAGCAACTGCCCTTTAAAATGATGAATTAACTAAACTAATTTCAGATAATTCTTCACCACGCCAGGCCATGCTGACAGCATCAATTGATATTTGAAATGAAGACACCCCTCGTTTATGCCAGTCATTTCACTGCAAACCTGAACCTGCCAGGAAAAGGTGGCCCGGTTAATAAAACTGCTCACAGACGATTACAGCAACTTTTCAGATCGGCGAGCTGTATGTAATGTGACACAAATATATACAGCATGCTGCCACAAAATGGGCGCATAAGGTATACATATTCAAGAAGCCATACCCGCATAGCACTAACACACACACACATATATGCACTTGACATGACATTACCTAAAGCACAGTCTGCACTTAATCACATGTACACATGCACAAGTTGTAATGAATTAATTTGGAAGCGTAGGTTTAAGTCTAGGAGGCATTAGCCTATTGGAGTCCGTGCTTTATAAGAGGGTTACCATTTTAAAGTGTATTTCTGTGTAGATGCCTAACCTTTTCCCCCTAAAGCCTCCTAATGTGTTCTGTCAACACGGTCTTCTCCTGGAGATTAATTCTGTTGGACAGTAGTAGTGAGAGTTTTCATGGCAATAAACCAAACTGTTGACAGATCAGCCGACTTGGGCTGCAACTGACAATTAATCTGCAGGTGATTTTCTCGATTAATTATAAATGTGGCGGAGGGAAAAACACCCTAGTAATCTTCTATTTCTTAAAGTAATGTCCTCAGAGGGATTTTACTTCACCACTCAACTGTCTAAAACCAAAGACATTTCATGGACTCCTATTGAAAGTAAAAAAAAACAAAAACAAAGACGTTTTTTCAAAAATTGTGGGAATCATGTTTGTGAAGGCCGTGTTTCTTCCTACAAAGATTAGAGGTAGTAAACTGTTCACATGAATGTGTGAATGAATGATGGTCTTTTATGAGGGGCCGTATGGGACATTATTCCGAATTTCCATTCACACACACATGTGAAATACACAATTTTTTTTCTTCAACTGGAAGGTATTTCAGTTTAACCAGAAGGCAGAGAATTGGGAACCAGTAGATTAAACTGTTGCAGGTGCTGCCCAGCTCGTACTGACGTCAGCGAATGGTTTATCTGAAGCAGCGACATTGTTTCATAGTTTGTTAGCTTCTGCACAGACACTGACATTTAGGGCAAATGTGTCTACAGACGGACGGCAACCGACTACTTCAACACAGTCTTTGTTCTTGTAAGACTGTTCAGGACACTTCCGACTGAAGTAAAAAAAAAAAAATGTTTGAAAAAGTGTGTGTGTGTGTGTGAGAGAGAATGCATTTCATAATTGTGTGTGAATGGTAATTTTGAATAATGTCCCATATGGCTCCACACAGTCTGTTGTTCAGTAAATGTATGACCCCAAAATAAGACCAATCAAATATTGTTGAACTACACCTTCACATAAGGTCAGGGGTGGACTCGCTCATCTTAGCTCTAATCTGGTGGAGTGTTGTTTGGCGACTGTGCTTGGTGGGAATAGGAGCACTAGTGTTATGGTTAGCTCCGGTGTTCATACTAGCCACCATGTGTTTGTCATTAAATGGTACCCGAGGCTTGAATCGCTGTGGTGTTATCCAAACTCTTTGTGGAATAGTTTGAACACAACAGTACTCTTATTTTTTTAAATGTAAATGCGCACTGGGCCAAGCAACACAGTCTCATCCTTGTCATCCATCCATTCTTCTTATGTTATTTATTGCCTTAACAGTGCTGCTTCCACTACTTCAGTGCGTCGGTATGATCAGTATGCTAGCAACCTGTGCTCTGAGAAATGTTCCATGTTGTCTATAATGTACAAATAAAATGTGATTAACCCATGAAGACCCAAACAGCCACTGGTGAGCAAAACCATCTACTGATCTAAAATGTTAAATACATATTGATCCATTAAACCATGTAAATAATTGGTGTATAATGCAGTTTGTCTTTTCATAGTCATCAGATATAACCCATTTGGACGTTCAGAGGCTTCGTAGTGAATGTGGAAACACCATCATCTTCTACAACATTGTTTCAAGAGTAAAATGCATAGAGTTGGATAAATGACAGTGGATGGAAACACTGGGTTTATCTTCACTGCATGATATATTTTACTGGAAAGTCACTTTTTACCTCCGCCAAGGAGGTTATGTTTTTGCCAGGGTTTTTTAGTTTGTTAGTTAGCAAGATAACTCAAAAAGTTATTAACAGATTTTAATGAAATTTTCAGGAAATGTTCGCTCTGAGA
>JAPSES010000258.1:21965748-22016852 GCA_029822895.1 Maxillicosta whitleyi
GTTAGCAGCATGTAATTCACATTTCTGTGGGTATGTTTACAGTGTCAAGAATCTAATAAAATAGATTAAAAAAAAAAAAACAAATGTGGAAGTAATATTGCTGGGTGTCAGTCACAATATGTGGGGGAACTGTGCTGCTTGGTGGAGGTTTGCGTTCTCTGGGTGCTTTTCTAGTTCTTCATGTTTTTCTCTGTTTTTGAAGTAATAACCATTAACTTTACTCTGAGCTTTAATAAACATTTACATGATAAACAGATTAAAAATAGGAAAAGACCTAAAGAAAAAACCTTAAATACAGAGAATAATGTTATAATAAATAGTGATAAATCACTTAAGAAAATTTGGGAACTCGCAGCAAAGCAGCACTGGGTCTTTATCAAATCCAATCCACTTTATTTCTATAGCACATTTAAACAACAAAGTGCTGCACATCATAAAAACATACAAGTAAAATACTTACAAGAAAAACTAAAACAATAAATAAGTGCATAGAACTACAACAATGCTCTAAATGAAACAATAAAATAAAATGGTAAAAAGTACTCAAATCAATAAAAAAAAATTTAATAAAAAAATTAATAAATAACAGACACAGAGGACCATAGAACTCACATGCTCTTAAAAGCCAGAGAATAAAACTGGGTTCTGAAGATGAGACTTAAAACCACTGTGGGCACCGTTCAGATGTGGAGACTTTATGGGTTAAATGCATTATTTTTTTAACACCGTTATTTTTCTTGTAATCAGTTAATCGAATTTAACTGATCAAAGTCCCAGTCCTAGGTTATATATATGTGTAAATGGTTTGTTATTTTACTGATACAGTGTACTTGGGTTCATAATATAATTGTATTTGTTCAGCAGGTGTCTAATTGCCAGTGTTTCCCTATCATTACATCACCTCCACTGTGTGATTAAGGAGTCTTATAAAGGTTGGTGTGAAGAGTGGAGCAGAATACCAGGCCTTTGATAACAGCTAGCACCAGCCGAGAGATTGACAGTCTACAGATCTTTCAATCAATTTAACTGATATTATATTGCAGCAGCTTTTTTAACATTTACAAGTTGCATTGCTTTGAAAAAAAAAAAAAAAGAAAAAAAAAATCTTTGCACAGTGCATACTTGTGGGTGTATATTATACTGTGTGCTGTGGAGAAAAGCATCTGATTCTAAATAATTTACTAATAATTATTGATCAGTTTTGTATCTCAAACATGTTGTAGCACGTGTGTAAAGGCTCACCCTATATTTCTTTCACTTTTGAAGCATTGTTGGTTACAATATTTGGATGTGAAGAAACAAATTAGCAAAGCTCTTTTTTTTATTTTTGCCCAAAAATGTAGCAGCTAGAATACTCTCCTCTGTCAGCATTACACTGTATAACAACAACACAACACACTCCTGTTTTTTTGCCATTGTCAAGTCAAGTCAAGACAGTGTTTCTCTCTAGCATAATATTTACAGTAGTGTTTAGGGATATTTTTCCTGCATCTGCTGAGTCTGAAGGCTGTCTAGTTGACAGCAAGTAGTCTGGCATGGTGGAAGGTTAGGTGGAGATGTGGTAAAGAATCCACCCACTTCCACCAAATAACACTCATTTCAGCCTGTAAAATATAGTGACTGAATGTCAGCGGCAGGGTGAACTAGACCTTATGCAGCTTTATAAACCATACATGAACAGATGCTCCCAGCAAGAATATATTTATTTATTATTCAAACCAGAATCTGTCACACAATCCTATGTGTTAAAGATATAATAGTGTTTCTTGCACATAGTCTGTATTCGCCAATATCACCCACATATATTAAGAGACACCAATGTATATCCAGTGAGTAATTTCAACACTTTTACCTCTGTTAAGGAGACTGCTATAGTCTAATATGATCAGGCATGACTTAACAGTGAAACAACTTGCATCTCTTTCCAAACAGCTTTAAATATACAAGTAGAGCATCACTTTATTGCACTATGCACATCCTATCTTTGACATACACACACACACACACACACACACACACGGATGGTGTTGTAGCTTCACTAAATTGATTATAATGGTAAAAGAAAAACATACTTGACTGATAAAGAACTGTATATGCTAATATGTGCAGAGTGTTTTCAATCATGTCTGTTCCTTGTGAATACATTAAATGAGACTTCTGTGACATCTACAGCTGAACATGATCTGAACTCAGTCCAACATCATGACTTTACTGTGACACCAGACAGAACACTATCCACTACCTGAAACAATGTTTCCTGAAACATTTATTTACCTTCAGCTGTGAACGGTACCAGACCTTTAGCTTTATTTACACTTTTCTCTGCTTAACAAGTAGAAATGGTCCCTGTTTTGATCCACTCATATGTAATTTTAAAGTCTCTGCAATGTGTTTTTCTGCAAATGTAACTCCTCGTCAGAACCCTGGACCTTCTTGCTGTGAGGTGACATTGCTCTCCACCATTCCAATGTGCAGCCCCATATACTTGAATGTATGACATTAACTTGTAGTGGTGTACATTATGCCTAATGAGACCACATTATGTCACAGACACCAGCCGTTTATCCAAATATATATGTATGTTATGTCTGGCCTTTATTTTAGGACCGGCTTTTATTTGTTTGTGTTATCCTCACCCCCTGCTATTAATAGACACCCAGCCTGTAATTGGGTCTGTTTTTTGTTTGGGAAATACAGTAACTGAACACTTTTAGTGCTGACAGACTATGTAGAATCACTGTACTGACTCAAAACTAGCAATAAAAATAGTATCGACCCATGAGGCAACACTGTACAGCACGGTGCTACACATGAAACCTAATTCTATGGAAAATGCTGTATAATTGTGACATTATCAGAATCAGAACACTTTATTAATTAATCCCAGGGGGGAATTATTGGGGTGATATACTTGTTACATTCAAGTACAATAACAATTAGTAGGAAATACAGCAGTAATATATTAAGCCAATGACGTTCATAGTGTCTATATTCTTACAGTTCTTTTAGTTTTCTTTTTTGTCAGACACGTAGTCAGTTTTTCATACCTGACATGTTTCGGCGGTGTCAATTGATGGTGTGTGACGTGTTTTTTTTTTTTTTTTAAACACATCAAAAACAATAAAGTGACGACGTGTCTGACAAAAAAGAAAACTAAATGAACCAACAGTAATATTTTTTTTGTCTATTTTCTCTCTTTCGCTCTATTTTCTGTTTTATAAACTTTTCCCTCATTTGTATGTTACATTACATTTCACATAGAATACAGGTTATCAAATGTTTGTAACTCAAAAGTTTTAAAAAGTACAGCTTTGATATGGTACCCATCTACTCATGCTTCTCAACCCATGTTAAATTTTTCTTTTGGCTACAGCTCTGTGTGTGAATGTCACTTTTTTTTTTTTTTTTTACATATTTTAATTAATAAAAAAAAAAAAAAAAAAAAAAGCAGGGACCATAGTGGTAACTGTACGAAGAGAAGTCGAGGATCAGATGTGTGCAGAGAGCCACTGTCCCCTTCTCCCCTCCATGCATTTTTCATCACACGCTCCCTTTTTCATACTATTTAGCTCTTTCCTCCCCTCTAAACTTCCATGTGGTGCGTGCTGACACGGCATTTCTTCGGCTGGCACACAAAGCCCTCTGGTGCTCAGTGTACTCGAGCTGGAGTCTACCCGTGTTTGTATGCCTGCGTGTGTGTTTTTGGTTTTGTGTGCGTGAATGTGCTCATGCTCGCATACGTGTGAGCCGGGAATGTTATTCTGGTTCGTTCTCCAACTCGCATCACGGCGTATGTGATCCCATAGACCCATAGGCGGGAGAGAAATAGGAAGACACACACAGAGAGAGAGAGAGAGAGCGCTGTCATGGAAAGTCCATTTAGTCTGTTGGCAGCAGCTGAACTCCAAAATAGTTGAGACTCTCTGCATAGAATGGATCATCTTAAATTATTCTGAGCTAAAATTCAAATTTCATTTTGTTTTGGCCCTAAGCAACGGGAAAAACTGCCAGGATGAGATCAGTAAAGGTCAGGGGGAATTAAAATGCTTACTGTAAGGTTTGTCAGTGAGAGAGAGAGAGATAGAGAGAACTAGGAAGAGATAGAGGGCCAGAGGAAAAGGCCATCTGCCTGATAGTTTAGTCTACATTTGTGAGAGATATAACTCAGTCTTTTGGTGGTCCAATGCTGTTAGGTATTAGCTTGACAGGTCCAAAAAATTTTCATATCTGTCATATTTCAAGGCTCAGATTACATTTATACATCCTGAATGCAAATGCGAGAAGTAAGTCTTATGGTTCAGTGGTTTCATCAACAGACTGTGTGTCTATAATACTTCTGTATGCACGCCAGGACTCTGATTATTTGCTATGACAAAAAACAAATCCAGTATACAGCGATGCCAAAATGAAACTGATGTTTGAGGAATAATTTCAGCCTCTTCACCCAATGATTGGTAGAATGTATAGATATTTATTTCAATGAATACCAAGCCAAACTTGCGTGGAAATGAAAACAAATATGCTGTCAAGAAGATTCAGTCGAAGGATAGAGATAAACAAAGACAGAGTACGACACCACTTCTGAATATACACACATTATCATTATTATTATTATTATTTTCAACTCTGTCCTCTTTACATAATTATATTAGGCAGCAGTATGCTTTTGGATACTTATTTGATAGCTGACAGTGAAGTGGAGAAGGACACAGAGACAGTGACAGCTGAAAGGCAGACTTTGTGGTTCATGGTCGATGCACTTTACTGCTCATCTACCGCAACACTTCAGCCATGTATTTTACAATGGAGCTGTCTACAGGAGTAGTTGGCTCTGGATTTCTGAGGGCCGGTTCAATGTAGTTTGTTACCTAGCATATCAAAATTAAAACACATTTATCTGAAAAAAAAAAAAAAAGGAGTCAATCAGAAATTCATTCATGTGTTTCTTGTTCAAGGGCTGCATGAGCTGTGATGTGACTTTGCTTAGTTCAGCAATGTTAATGCCATTAATGGTGAAAATACTATATATCTTCCGAAGAAATATCACTATATTTGACATCCAACAGGTCAAGTCAGGTTTTTGATATAGCGTGACGAAAGACAATAAACGACCGCAACAATAGTCTTTGCTGAAGTCAAAATACATTCAGTATTTTCTGCACATTCTCCCACAGATAAAATATGAGATATGTTGTAGAGACCTTTATAGCAGCTCATCATTCAGCAGTGAAAGGTGTGATTTTTCAGACAAGTGAGGATAAAATAGATGGGTAAAGGGGCCGCATGTGCATTTTTGCCTCAAGCCATCAAAACTCTATGGCCACCTCAGATTATGAAATAGTTCTATTAGAATCCATCATCTTAAGAAAAAAAAAATACTGATTGACCTTCTAGCCTAATTAAAGTGCACCATCGCCAATAGTGAGCAGATAAGACAGCTTGGCTGTCACAGTGACTGACAGGGTTAGGCTCTCCCCCTGCAGTCACATCAGCACTACAGAGGCCATGCATACAAAAAGCACACGACAGCACAGACTGGAAACAGCTCTAACTTTAGTATCTTGCCTCTATCAAAAAAGAGCTCATACTAATAATATGGAAATGGTAAACTATAAAAGTACACCAGTGACATGCTTTAGGGCTTATGTATTTATTTATGTATTTGCAACTTCACCTCATACAGCGTTTCCCCATCGCATAACTGTTAACACTGCATTTTTTTTTTTTTTCGGAGTAAACGGATGCTCTGCAGTGAACAGGAGTATATGCAAAATGAAGCTGCTAGCTGATGTTGTACGTTCAGAGCAAATCTGAATCCACTTCGTCTAAGGTCTCTGAAGGTCTCTGCAGGCAAGTGTTGGAAGTGTACCCTATATGCTTCTACAACTGTCTCACTTCGGGTCAGGGAAGAGAGCTGACACGCAGGCCGGCCTATAAGCCTCTTTTGTCCATGTGCAGCAAAGTCATCTGCCAGCTCAGTTGCTCTAACAGACAAAGCTTCGGCACGATAGCCCATATTCTGGTACATTCTCGCTCTCTCTTGAGCTGGAGTTGGGCATGGCCCCTCGCTTTCTATCTCCTAAGCCTTTGCTCTTTCATTTCTCTCTCTTTTTCTCTCATGCTCATGCCCCTTTTAACATTTTCTCATCATCTCTTTCATCATTTCCTCTCTGCGCTTTTTGCTACATCAACACCAGTATTTTTCTGTTTTGCTGTCTGTGGTAATCGTGCAGTAATAGCGGTACCTTTAGATATTATCTTATTCTTTTCTTCTGTGTGCTTTGTCTGACTGTCAAGGTTTTGTCTTTCCTCAGACACTTTTGTTCCAGCTCTGCTTCATGTTTTATAATATTACAATTGTGCAGAGGTGAGAATGTAAAGGGATATTGGTCTTGTACTCTGTATTCTACAAGAGTAAAATGGGGTTGTTGGAGGCTGGTTATCGCATGGGCCTCAATTTAGCTGCGTGTATAATGAAGTTTGTTGTCTCTTGCTGTAGTCAATTTTGTCCTTCCATCTGTAGAAAAAAGGTAATTACTTGAGAGCAACCATGAAGGCTAATGAGTTACCATGAAGGTAACTCATTAGCCATCCAAGATAATCACAAGGTAATATGAAAGAAAGAAGGATGGGGATACAGAACCAAAAATTGTACAACAGACAAAGAGAGAAAAAATGTCAGGGACATGGGACAAGAGAATCACACGGAAAGAGCTTAGGGCAACTCTACTGTACGGAGAGAGAAACTGTGCATGTAGGAGATGGGGAGGTGGGGGGTTGGTTGAGAGGGCTGGCTGAGGGGGTGTGTCCAACATTACCCTCATGAATCAGTGTCAGTGGAGCGATGAGAAAATAATTAAGAAACAGGCTAGCGCTGTGTTAAATACTGCCAAAGGTAAAAGGCCCATTCTACTGTATAGAAACACAATCTGGATGGAAAAGAAGAATGGCAATAAATGGCACAGAGGAAAATGGGGGAGAGAAAATCCATATCATAACGGATGCCAAAGTGCCCTTCAGATGGCATTATGAAGGGAGACAATATAAATAGCACTGCCATATTGTAAATGTTTATATACAGTAGCTACCTATACACGTTGCACAGCAGTTTCAGGATTTATGGCCAGAGCCGTAATACACTGAAGTCAACACAAGGCTGTGAGTAATATTTCACATTTGTTATCATATTGAGTGTAAATTTGCTGAGACGTATATGTGGAGATAAAATATTTTAAGCAATTTCTCCTTCTATTCTATTCCTTTCAGCTGTTCTGTTCGAAGGTGGGGCCACTTCGACTGTGAACAAAAGAGAGAGAAGGAAGCGCATGAAACGCACACACATGCACACCAGCAGTTACACACCTCAGAGGTTTTACATGAAGCATTTAGGGATGGGAGAAACCAAGTCAGAAGCCTGTAATTGTATGTTCAAGGCTTCCAGCAGGGCCGAGATGCAACTTAAATCCCCGAGCCAGCAGCACAGAACAGGGCAGCCATTAGATCTTCCTCCAGTGGAGCTCTTAGGAGAACATTGAGTGACATGCAGGAGGTCCTCTGTGTGCTGTATGTGCATTTTCCATGTGTTTATATGTCCATATGAGCATGTGTGCCCACGTACAGATGTGAGGGGGAGTCCTTCTGTGTCATATATAATATCCATCATCCCCCCTGCCAGCAGCACACAAAGAAAGACAGAAGTGCGAGTGGAAGAAATGTGAAGGGTTGTAACACAGACATTATCTTTTATCTACACATTATAGTTTGATCTTTACCTCCTTGGCCTGACTAACTAGCTATAGGGATAGTGATGCAACAGTTACCAGTCAGCCTCCCACTCACTGCAGCGATGTCTCAGATGCCTCCTGGTATTTGTTTCTATACCGGACAGCATGCATGTTTATGTTGATTTAGCAAGCTGTATTTTCTTTAAGAAGGCTTAAACACGAATGTAGGTTAGCATGTGTATCATTTTTACAGCTTCTTTGTGTGTGGCCGCCTGCGTGTTTACAGCTCCGTGTGCACATATGAGTAACCATGTGTCGGTGTGCTTACATTATGTGTACTGTATGTGAAAGCAGTAAGACCTAATCCATCCCAGAGGAGTGCTTAGTGAGGGATGCACTGTTTCTGCAGCGTTACTAGCAAGACTCTGTATGAATTGCTCAATGGCACTTTTACTGATGGCTTTTATAGGGTGCAGACAAACTCCCACTGAGCAGACAACACTAAAATGATGGAACATGAAATCGAGTCTGTGTCACTGTGCAAGACGGTCCTGTTAAAGGGAACCTGTCTAAAGCTGAGTTATATGTATAATTCAAATGGGAATCACTGAGTAAATCATGATTCCGATTCTTTATAATACATATGTTCTTAGCAGATCAAGAAGAGCAAAATTACTCAAGTGGAAATATGTATTTTACAGAATTTGACAACTGAGATAAAATTATGTACAAAAGTGCATAGTCTCAGCTTATTGTCTTCTTAACGCACACCGACTGTGACTGTGCCGTAGAGCCAGTCGTCCACAATCTGTAAAGCCGGTGTTTTTATCCCCACCTCCTGTCCACATGTCATAGTGAACTCCAAGTTGCTCCCAGTGGATATTCCACTAGTGTACGAGTGTATGTATGATTATGTTCACGAATGGGTGAATGTGACACATTGTAAAGTGCAGTGGGTGCCATTACGGTAGAAAAACACCATATAAATGCAGTCCATTTACCATTTACTGCAACATGTCCACATCTGCCATCATTTCCAAGAAGTAGTGACTGTTGCTGTGAGTCAAATAGGCAGGGGAGTGTATTTACAGCAGCTGCATCATTTAATAAAATTGTCAATATTTGGCAGCCGTGTATGGATTATGTATCACAAGAGGATTACGATCTGATATATTCCCATACCTGCTGGTGTTTTTTCACAACCCTAAAGGCCATTGAGATTTATTTTATGCAAACCAATATGGCATTTTTAATAACATTTTGTATGTTTAATATATAATGTATGTATTCTGCTATTTTCAGTTATATAAAGCATGTTGATATGTTTCAAAAGAAGTCCATATTGCTTTACTTTGGTGCTGAAATTGCACAACAGGGAGCACTAGATGACATTTTTTGGTGAGAACTACAGTATTGTTTTCTTTGCAATACTGTTTCCAAGCAACATCCCCGATGTTGGGAGAGAAACAGCACTAATAAGCTACCTCATTAGGGCCAGTGCATGGTAGGCCTTACGGTTTGTGCTGTCAACTGTGGGTTAGCATGCAAACTTCAAAAGACAGCGGCAGATACAGCACATACACACAGGAGTGCTAATTTACCTTGGAAATTGATAAACAATGTATTCGATCAACTCGTACTTCTTCCTCAGCTGAAATGTGTGCCGGTGAACCTACTAACTGGATCATGTCTGATGTGACTCCAGCATATGTGGCCTTCTATTCAATAGTGATAAGGCAACACATAAAAGGCTCATTATTCATGAGTTAATTTGGCAGTTTTCTCAACCTATGGGTGTGCCAAAACTCAGACTCCCTCCCACGTTGGACTCCACCACTCCTGCCACTGATCCTTTAAATGTGCACAGGATGGAGAGAACACCTACAGTCCACACAACGGGGCACACACACGGCTATGTACAGTACTGTACATGAACACACATACACACATCCATTCACACCATCTCATTAATGCAAACACAACCCTAGTTAGATCCCTATATGTAATAAATTGGATTAAATTCCACTGGCTAAGCACTGTGATCTCTTAGGGTTAATTAATTTCATTCCATTCTGTCTGTGTTTTTTATGCTTGAACACATGCTGACACTGTTATTGTGTGGCATCCTGCTCATTGGAGAAGTATAATAGGCTGGTGAAGGAGGGAGAGGAAGCCACAATGTTTGGTATTCTGGCTACAAAGTGATTTAGATTTTTTTCTTTCTTTCTTCCTTTGGACAAGGAAGTATGCTACAGCAGTTAGCTCTAATATGCTGGATCCTTCCCTAAACCCCCTCCTCACAGCCTCTCTCCAGCTCTTATCTTCCCCTCCAAATGAGAAGACCTGGATGGCTTCTCAGGGCCCCTGTTTCTGCCTGGATGCTATCTCATTTGGTTTTAATATATTTATCCATTCATAATTGTTCCCTTTTATCGGCCAGCTAATATTGTTCATAATTTGTCCTTATCTCTAAGCCTGACAGTCAAATTTACACTGCAGCATAGCAGACAGATGGAGAAATGACCCTTTTCGAACCCCTCCCTCCCTACCTCCCCTCACTCCCTTCATTCCTCTCCTCCTCTCCCAACTCCACTGAAACATGACTGACAGCCCGCTGTATAAGTAGTTGTCATAGCAACCTTCCCATCCTTCTGACAAGTGCTTTTTCTCTATAGCACACTCTCCCTCTGTCATAATATCTCCCTCCCTCCCCCCTTCCATCCGCTCACTGTTGGTGTTGCAACTGTTGAGAAAGAACGAGACAGAGACGGGAAATTTGAAAACCAGAGAGGACCTAAGGCATTGCGTATGCCCTCCCCAACCCCCCTTCACCCCCCTCCCCTCCAATCACACTATTCCCACTCCTCCCCTTGACTGTCTCCACCTACTCTTTCCTCTCCCATTTCTCCCCTTTTTGACAATGATTTACCAACTCCTATGTCGTACCTCTTTCATCCATCTTGGCTTATCAGGGGCTGCAGGACTGTATGCACAGCAACTTACTGTACAGGGACATCATTCTCACTCCATCCCTCTCTCCTTCTTTCTGTCTCTTATTCTCCTGCTTCCCCTGGGTCGCTCCTTCTTCTACTTTCTCTTGTTGCTCCTAAAGTTCTACTCTGCCCTATAGCTATTCAATAAGTCTCATTTCGCTGTTGAAATCCTCAGCAGTCTGCGGTGTAATCATGTAGCATACAGCAATAAGTCTCTCTCAGTACGTTGGACTGAGCTGCGCATAGTTTATGTAAGCCGTATGGACAGGAGATCCTTCAAACCTACAATGCAAATAAACATTACGTAACAAAAGAGGTTTATTGTGTTGAGATTTGGAGCACGCGCACGGGGAAGGAATTACAGCTGCATTGTTCACCATGAACGGCAGAGATATAAAATATTACTCATTTAATTCACTTTCCTGCAGCGACTCAACGACTACATGCAAGGCCAATATGCTCATACAGTAAAAGCTCATATTGATTAGAAAGGGTTCAAATGGACCCAGTAATATTCAGCTTGTATAAGCAGGCAGCACATTGCCATTTCATTATTCCGGAGTTTAATTTCCAATGCATTTATTCCAAACAAGCATCTGTTTAGTATCTTCAAGTAAATTAAACATGATGGGGGGTGAATTTCAGGACAGCAGTTGTGTGTCACAATGCAGTTGCATACAGTACTCCACCATAGTGAGCAGTAAACGCATCTTACTGCCAGCGTGCCGCACAGTTATCACAGTTAACTTGCTTGTGGGTATTAGTCCCCTGAATTGTTTAGGTGATAGCATTTCACTGTAAACACAAGAGAGTTGAGAATAGCTCTAATTTCTAATGATGTGTTGACTATGCTCTGTTGTGATGTAAGCACATACAAAAACAGCCAATAATTTATTGTCTTATTTTGTATCCTACACAGTAGAAGCCATTTACCACAGGTGAGTAGATGCAACAAGAAAGTGATTCAGCTCTTTTCTAGGGCTGCAGGAAAGGAAAAAAAAAAAAGCCTTCCATAATAACATTTTCTGCTAATCATGTTTTAACCTCTCAGTGTTACACAATATTTCAGGCTTATGTGTGACTAACATTTCAATTTACTGAGCTAAAAGTACAGGTAAATGCTTAGTAAGACACAGATGGCAGATCAAGGATGTTCGATCTAAATCTGGGTGTGTAGAAGCTCTTCGGTTTCTGCATTGGAGCAGAAAGTCCAAATATCCAGCAGAGAAAGGTCATAAAAATCATTGGGAGTAACATAGATCATGCATTTATCATGTAGTCCATATTGTTTTGGGATTGTTCTACACAGTTTGCATGAATAATATACCATTATACTATCCTATATGACTTCTATCTGTCCCAAACTTCTGTTATAGTTGTTGTCAACAGTATTTTCTCTGGCCAGTAGCAATTAGTCTTTGTAATCTTATCATCTGTCCTAGAGTATTTTTGACAGCTTCAGTGATGATTCATCTGCAGTCTATTTTTTCACTAGCAACCAGGACACTTTGGGCTGATTCACACAGGCTTATTCCCTCCAATACTAATTTTTGATAATGTGGGCTCACAAAACCATGGGGTAGGTACTAAAGAATATCTGATACCATGGACTTACAATTACATAGTCCAGAAGATGACATACTTTTTCATCTTAAGACAAAACATAACAAATATGGTGTCTTCCCAGGACCCAAACTCAGAATAGAAATGTCTGTGCCTCACTCTTTCAGTCAAAACAATATTTGACATTTCAATGGCTAGCCCACATTATCTATGGACAGAATGTCATAACATTGGTTGCAGGTAGCTTGATAATATATATAATTGCTTCTAACATTAGCTAGCAACTATCGTCTACTGACCTTTCTACTGTCAAAACTGTCTTTGCAGGAGGAAAAAAATCTGTTCACTTTCTCTGAAATTGAAAATGGTTTCACGGTGAGGCCTCTCCTCTGTATTTCAGATGGCTTTGGTGAATCCAGTGTTTATAAAATCCTGTATTTTATTTTAACATTGTATCTATGATTAAAAAAAAAAAAAAAGAAAGAAAGTAAGGGAATTACACTCAGCATTATCTCAGCCAGAGAATGATCAGACAGGCACAGCACAAAAAGAGCTCTATTATTCCATTTTAATCTGAATATTTAATTAATATATCACAGGAATATGCATTTTGCTCTGCTACTGTCACAGGCACATTTTATGGCCCAAACCTAAGTTTGAAAGAGGCAGTAATCATTAAATATCAGTAACATTTTGTAACATAGTACAAGCTATGTGGAGAAGTAAAAAAAAAAAAAAAAAGAAAAGTAGCTCCCATATCTACTTTAGGGGTTTCAATAGACAACTAGCTCATTTGCTGATTCAGACATTTAGCGCTTCGGTGTATTGAACAAAGCAAAAAAGAAAAAACATATAGGTTTATCCTGGTCTGTAGTCATGTTTAAGAGATGACATTAATAATAAAACTATTAGAGCATTGTTGTTGATTGTTTACAATACAAGTACAATGCTTAGTCTCAAGTGTGTTTATATATTACAATGTCATTACTATTGTAAAATGCAACTGAATATGTTCACAATTTAACCCATAAAACCCACACATTGACTATCAACCAAAAGCATCTACTGATCTAAACTGTTGTTCCTCTAATCCTATCAATCCATGTAAATTATTGGTGTAAAATGCAGTTTGTCGACGATCAGAGGCTCCATAGTGAACGTGAACACCGTCATTTTCTACAACACTGATTCACTAGTAAAACCCATGGAGTTTGATCAATGACAGTGGATGGAGACACTTGTTTGTATCTTCAATGTTCAGTTAATGACATATTTTACTGATATTTTTTCCCCTGTTTTGATACAGTAAGCTTTGACATTACGCTGAGCTTTTGTGAACATCTACATGATCAGTCAGTTAAACACAGGAAAATAGATGATTTTTACCCCCAAAAAAAAGCTAAATTCAGAGGATAATATTATAATAAATGATGATCAAGGTTAAATAGAGAGAAAAATTCATTTGAGAGCTGCCACAAAAGTCACACTAGGTCCTTATGGGTTAATTACTTTATGGTATTTAACTTAGCAGTCTTAATGCTGTTGGTGTTTATACAGTAGGTTAGCATTGGCTTTCTCGTAGTGACTTAATTGACCCCCTCACGTCTACCCTCTTACCGAAATTTGGGCATGTGTCCATCTTGAGGTATCAAAATGGCAATCCACACACCGAGTGATGTTACAAAAGCTTTGTCCACTTTTTTATTTACAGTCTATGATGCTACAGTGGCTACAAAGCTAGTGACTCAACAGCAAATCTGCACCAGTGAGGAGCAGTACAACAGTTAGTAATAGAATAATCCTAACAACGTTAAATGTGTAAAGGCCACAATGGTGACGTTTGGTGGTTGCGGTATAAGTATGAGTGGTGGTTTACAGTAAATGGCACTAGCATGTAGCAGTGGTCATGTGTGTAAGGCTGAGCTTTTAACCAGTAATTGTTGCCCTGAGGAGCAAGTCAATAAACTGTACTTAGGGGATAGCATATACAGACATGTGCTGGCCCTTGTTTTTATGTATGTGGTCAAAGTGGGGAACCTCTTATATAGTTCTCTGGTGTCAGGGTTTGCAAGGGTTTCCTAGTTTGCTCACGTAATTTTTGTTCTCACGCTCTTTCGTTTGCGTCTTTGTTCCTCCCCCCTTCAGATGTGTGTAAATGACTGTGTTTTGGGCTATGTGTGTGTGTGTGTGTGTGTGTGTGTGTGTGTGTGTGTGTGTGTGTGTTTGCCTGTGCTGCTGTGTTGTAGATAAATGAGATAATGTTTCTACTGGCGATGAACACAAGACCTGAATTCCCAAGGTAGCGTTTTAGTTCAGAGCAGCCACAGCAGAATCCTAGACGGTGGAACAGATCTTCTAGATGATCTGTTTTCATGCGTTGTTAGCTTGTTTTCAAAGCACACTCACATTGCAGAACATGTACTCCATCTCTCTCTTTCTCTCTCTCTCTCTTATTCTCAGATGAGGAGCTGCTGCTACATGTTACTACTCTAAATTTCACATTTATATAACGCCACATCTCTCTTTCAACACACTCAAGGCCTTTCAATGTGTTCAGATTAGTAAATGTTTTAAAGTTTGAAGTTTAAAAAAAATCCAGCTGACTGAACAGCGATCCAGAGTGTAAGGCTTTTGTGTAACTCACTGTAAACCACTACTACAAAGGAATGTGATATATAGTGGCCAATGATCAAGTTATACTTGCAATCCTATAAATATTATTCCATTCAGCTGGAAGTGACTTGCCTGCAGGATGGATGCAGTGTCGTATTTTAAGACATGCCACATGAGAGCTGTTCACTGTATGATCGCCAACGTAAAGCTCATATGAAATTGATAAAGGTCATGCATTAATTCAAAACTTGTCAGACTCCAATCATCTACTTGAGAAAGGGGGCAGAGTTATTGCCAAAGTAGGGCTGGCAGTAGCACAAAGGGGCGACTGCAGCTGCCCATGTGATCCTGAATGTCTACATACAGAAGGAGTACTGTATGTGAGATGTGGTCTGGCGGCGTTCAGGGAAATTTGCAGTCTGACCCCTCCCCCACTCCCACCCACGACTCATCTGCCCCATCCAACCTCAGAATTTATATTCTCCCTCCAGCAAAAGGAAGGACCATCTTGGCCTTTCATTTTCCAGTTCAGGGCTTTCCTTTTTTGCAGATAAATGCTCTCCAATCCACCCTGACAGATGTCACATTGCATCACTTCCATTTTGATACATAGCCTCTGATCCTGCCACTTGCAATAAGGAGCCAGCACCAGGGACGCCCCTCCCTAGACAACGCTCTGACACGGGTGATTATTTTAAAGGTGCATCATTGGTGGTGCTGAGTGCTGAAACCCTAGCTGGGCGCTGTGTCCGTGTACACATCCATTGTGTTGCCCATTGCAACAATGTGGGTATCGGCTTGTGTCTGGGTCAAGGAACGACAGCAGCACGACACACTCAGTACTTGTCACAGGTCACCCTGACACTGTGCAATAGCTCTAGCAGCGAATTACGCCGCGCTCAAGCTCCTTATAGCTGCTTCTCACTCAGTCTCTCTGCTGTGACTTCATAGGTCAGAGTTTGAGAAACAATCTGTATAAAGGGAAGCTTTTAGTGCTTCCACTGCCAGCAGAGACGCTCAGAACTGTGGCATTAATCATACAAGGCCAGAGTACATCAGTAAACACAGTGTGTCAGGTCAAGGTAAAGATCAGATCCCACAGCATTTAACAGGACTCAGTAGCATACAGACTATCTATTGAAAAGTCAGCGTTATTCATGGCATGTCTCCCAGCCTTCGTTGCTCGCAGGAGAGACACACTATTGTTCACTGAAGAGTACGCTGAAATATTTCTCTGGCTACACAAAAAACACTGGATCAGCAGCAATTAGTAGAGTAAGAGAGAGATAAAGAGACGAAGGGAGGGAGGCAGTAGAAAAAGAATGAGGGTGAAAAATGTAGAATCAGCGAGAGAAAAAGAAAATCAGAAAAGAGAGAGATGAAGCAAAAGAGAGAGAAAGAGAGAGAGACCAAGGGAGAGCGTGCGTTTTAGCCAGTGCAGTGTGGTGTGTAGGAGGCTGGAGCCTGGAGCCCCTGGTGCTTTTAAAGAACCAAAGACTAGCTCATTGTCTTGGGTCTATGCGAGTGTGTGTCTGTGTCTTTATGTGTGTGTAAAACCTCTATTAGTCCTCCCATTGCCCTCGCTTCCAGCCCCTGACCACTCACTTACCCCCCAGTAGCTATGGGATACGTCCCCATATGGGACTAAACTCAGTTATATTAGAGATTATGTGATCAGTCTTGGAAAAAGAAATAATGCGATGTGACTGAAGCCAGCAGGGCAAAAATAATGTAGACAGTTACTGTACTGTAGTGAAATTCTATAAATGTCTAGATGTTTGTGTGAAAAATGACCACGTCTGTAAATTGATTTCTTTTAGAATCAGGGTCAAGTTCACCTTTTGTCCCCTCTGTTTGTTTCAGAAGACAGGAAGTTGTTTGTGGGGATGCTAAACAAACAACAGACCGAGGAGGATGTTTACCGCCTCTTCGAACCCTACGGAGTCATCGAGGAGTGCACGGTCTTAAGAGGTCCCGACGGAAACAGCAAAGGTAGGGGCCCATCATACAGTTGTCAGCATTATTTAGGTCATGAAAGGCGAACTGACAGCTTTTCTGTTCGGTTTGGAAATACATGTGACATATGCATCAGATGTGGGTCAAACAGGCCATTCTGACATAATTAGGAAATTTGTCTCCATCACTCTTGGACACTCCAGGTAACTTCAATACTAGGCCGATAGATTAGATATTATTTTGGTTATTCTCATAATTAGGATCTAAAACATATAGATGTAAAATCAAGTGGATGGCTCTGATTTGACACTGTCCTTCTGATCATTTGCTGGAAAAAAAATATCCTTTTGGTGGAAACCCTCAAAATCATATTGTTATATTTTAACAGGATAATAATGGTTTTGATTTCTTTGTTTAAATGGATAGGGGTGGAAGTTTTCACTAGAGGGATAGAAAGACAATCTGTGATACAACCCAAAGGTCAGACTCTAAACCAGGACACGACACATAAAGGAAACAGTACATACTGTAGCAACCCGCAAACCACAACACTACATGGATAATACAGAATTCAGAAAATGTGGATTTTAATATCACAAAGTTTTCAGCATTTTATTTAAAAACACTTATTTTCTGTCACTTCACATGCTTTTTTTGCTATGTGTTTATCTGTACCAAATTTATTTATTTATTTTTTTTTTTCAGATGTTTGCTCTACTGGCCCTTACTGTAAGTTGGCTACAGTAGCGTTGATATCATGCAGGATTTATTTATTTATTTATTTATTTTTTTTAAGACAGCCAAAACTTTTTGAGACATCAATTCCCTATGACATGCAGCAAAGAGCAAAGGGACTAGTGGTTTTTCATGTCTCTAAAGCCTATTCCCCGGTCAGCGCTTATGGAAATTGTTGTGGAATTATATCTAAGGGGGTTTGAAGCCGGAGCGTTCTGACTCGGCAGCGGTTTGTAGGAGGAGAAGGGAAAGATGGATGTCAAAACAATTCAAGTGTCCCCACTGTGAGGATGGGAGCAGCCAGGGGAAGTTGCATTCCTCTTCGTGGCGCTGAAATATTTGTGCTCGAGACTCGAGGTTGAATCGTTTACAGCGTCAGATTCCAAAAATCATATTCATATTTGTCCCATATTATGTTCCTGAGTAAGCTCGGAATATTTTATTCCAAAACAACTACAGCACTTGTATAAATGTATCTATTGTGCAAAAATATTCATACAGAATTGCTTGCAGTAACATAGCTGAGTTTGACAGCATTTTTTCATTTACTTATGTTACAGCAAATGCAATGTTTTCAATTTCAGATATCCAGTGTGTTAAGTTTATTTCAAGCACAGGGGATGCGTTACTTGTGTTCTACTGTGCATTGGAAGTTAAAAGTCTTGGGATGAATGTGTGAAATGCATAAATAGATATTAAGATATTAACAGTCATTTTAGTTCAGGATCCACATTGAGACCAATTCAATCTCAAATTGGTCAGATCAGTTAAATACTAACATAATAACCTATAAATACTCATAACTCCATCAATATTTTCATGTACTGACACAAAAAAAGTATAATTTCACAAAAACATGTAAATAATCTGAACAAATATAAAGAACCTAAAATGTGCAGTTTTAACAAAATTCTTCCTGTTGCTAAATGTTTTGTGTATTTGTAGATCCACTGTGTCTGTAAGTTATAATGAACATGTGGAAATCTGAAGCAGAATATTGTTAAAATTACCCTTATTTTTCAGTTTGTTCATGTTATTGACATTGTTTGAAAGGATAGTTTGTAGATGTAAACATTTTCATTGTATAATTTAACTTTTGTTCACTCTAAAACATAGGGAAAAGTTTGGAATTATATATTGTAATGTTAATATTTCACTGGTCCTGCCCACTTTAGAATGAATTTAGTTGAATGTAGCCCCTGAAATAAAATGAGTTTGACACCCCTGGTCTAATTTCTAATAACAAATGATCTCAAAGTCTTTGTGTTGGTCATGCCAATAAGTGTTAGTGATTTGATTTACACTAAGAGGATAAGAATGTAATGAGGCTGTTCATGCAGGATAAATAATAAAGGGAATCAGTAGGAAATATTAGTTAAGGATTAAAAGAAACTCAAAATGAAATGAAGTGGAAAAGGGGGGCGATTATAGCAGGACTCCGATCCTCTTCCCAGCTTTATTCCACATTTGTGTGTGGATGCATTCAGGTGTCCACTTTGGTTGGTCTTGCATATCCTGATCAATCTCCACACTTCATTAGTACTGTTCCAAAGCTGTGGATAGACCCGGCACCCACCACTGTCGTCCTGGAATGGGGTAAAAATTATTTGGGTTGTTTTTTCAATGTTAGGACAGAACTTGTGTTAGTGTTTGTACATGAGGAAGTGTAGAGTGGTTAAATCCCTGCTAAATAAAATGACACACATTGACATTTTCAGGCTTTAGTTGCGGGTTGGAGGATGTTGATCATTCATGTAGTAAGAATAATGGCAATCTGTCCACTGTGCTATGGAAATGTTCACCCTTATTCCCAACAGAGTTCTTCCAGTGACCCAGACTACACTCGGGTCATTTGGGCTTTCTCTACTGTCTTCACCTGTGATTCAGCGCTGGTGTAAAGTTATTAGTTTGTTTTAAGACTTTACAGCTTTGTATACTCCAAATGTATTCAGCTTTGAGTCAGTTTGTGGAATATTTAATTTCAAGTTACAGTATAATACCACCCAATTTCCAGTATTGAAAAAGCAGTCATTCTTTAATAAGTGAATTATTAATGTCTAAAAGCTCGGTTTATAACCCAGAAAAGTCTCCAAATTGATTTTAGTTTCTCTTCAGGATATTCCTCACAGACATTTGAGCTTACATTGTCAGTGCTGTTTCTGGCTTTTGTACAAAGTTCTTCATATTCACAAATATCGATTAGAGTTTGGTGCTGTAGGAACAGTATGGAGTGTTGATACTTCAGCACATGTTATAAGATTAGCCAGTTTAGCTAGCATTTAATATGCACAGACAGGCATGTGGTGCTAAATAGCATGCTTTTCTGCTTCATCAGTGCAGTGTTTAGCCTGCAGCTCCTGCCTGCTTGTCTGCCTGCCTAATACCCAGACCGGGGCAGCCCGCTGAGCAGTGGGAGTGTCTCACTACACAACAATTTTTGTCAATGTCAAATATTATTCCTTATCCTTTATTAATGTCTGTAGGTTTTCATACTTAGTATTATGTCAGCTACACACACACACTGCATTTGTGGGTATATTTGGCTTTTTTTTTTTTTAATCATTCCTTTACTCGTGTTCCTTTTCCAGGTTGCGCCTTTGTCAAGTTCTCCACACACACTGAGGCTCAGTCTGCAATCAGTGCTCTTCACGGCAGCCAAACCATGCCAGTGAGTACACCTTCCTCCCTCACATCTCACATGCACTGCACTGAGCAAATGTCTCATGCCTGCATTATGTTTGTTGTTTTAGCAAAGTTATAAGAACCACCCATATCCAACTGTCATTCGCCCTATTTAGATAAAACCAGGATATATGGAAGATATGTGCAGCTTTAAAAACATACTAAATGTTTATAATCCGTAGATATTTAATGTAACTTCAGACAATATGAGATTTATTGCACTAATCATCAGGTTTTATACCCAGTTTCATTCCACTCAATGTTTTTTGTCATGGCAACAGAGGGCACAGGTAATACTGATTATAGACAGTATACATCACTTAATTCAGATTTAGTTTGTTTTAATACAGTGGTGTAATTCCAGAAGAAAATAGATTCAGGAATACATTCATTAGCCTTATATCATAATTAACTAAGTCATATATCAATGGACAAAAGTATTGGGACACGTTTAATTCAGGTGTGTTTTTTGTGGCAAATATCATAATATAGTTTTATATTAGGACAGATATCATCGAATTGATTAGTTCATTTTAAATTGTTAGATTTGCTTCCAAAATGCTTCATATATGTTTTTTACTTAATTTCTCTCAACATTGAATTTTTTGTTTGTTTTGTTAATCCATGACTAAGATTTTAAAGGTTCTACCTCTACATTTCTAAAATACTTTTTCTGCTCTGACTATAAATAACCATTTTCTTTCCAAACTAACCATCTACCCTCTTTACATCTCACTTAGGATGAAAACTCTCCCATTAAACCTTAAGGAGATATTGATATTTATAAACTACATGGACAAAAATATTGGGAAACATCATGGCTGCAGCTGTAAGACGTCCTGTTCATGCTGTTTTGACTATAAACATCAATATTAATAATCATTATAATATTTATAACGGTATTAAACTGTATGATGACCTTTGTCATTACTGTTTTGTATCCCAGACCCCTGGTAGAAAAGAAACATCTGAATTCAACATGTCCCAATAGTTTTGTCCATTTGTGTATGAGTTGGGCCATTATGTTATGAGGCTAGCAATATGTATGTTCATTTAAATCCTGCAAAAAACAACAAAGCTAAAGGTTAACTAAGACTGTGCTGTACAACAGAATAACAAACATGCCATCACTACTGTGGAGTAGATGTAACATTGATACATAATTGAATGAAATTTAAAAATACTTGTCATTATAGTGCATAGACAGGCAAATTTTAATTTCAAACATGTTTAACATTTACTTACAAGTACTTACATGGCACTTTTACATCTCCTTTTCGTGCCATATTTGAAAAGGAGTAGGCAGAAGTATAAACTTAATCTCTTACAGCTGCTGTGAACACATTTCTGATTAAATTACAGTTAATAAAAATGTGGATGACTGGATTCTTTTCAATAAATGAGCACAAGAGCATCTTTCACTGCTCTTCTCCTAATCTTTCTGACATCAGAAAAATGCTTTAACATTACTGTACAGTGTAGGGTTGCATTTATGTTTTAGGATTTGCCAGTTTTATTGTGTCCTGTAGTAAGTTACATGTTTGATAAACTAGTTACAGCTTTTGAAGTAATATTTTAACCTCAATGACAAAGTAATCTTGACAGTGTGGCACGTATTAATCATATTCATTTAGGTGGTTTTAGTTAAAAGGGCATTCCCCTTTGGCATTATTTCCCCTACTTTTCCACAATTTTGTTTTTATCTTTTCTATTTACTTTTGCTCAACAGTACTGATGAGATGAATGTAGTGATGCACACTAAGAAAAAGTCAACATCATGTGTGTCTTTACAAATTTAATACAGAAATAAGTGTATGTAAATCGATGACACAAAAAGCCAATTAGCACAAATTAAGAACAACATCTTATTTTAACAGATCGCTACATTACAGATCACATTATTTACAATTTTTAGTTTGCTACCATTTTGTTACATTTAATTCCAAAAGTCATCTTTCTAACACTGAGTATCATGAACCATCCATCACCTGCATATCAGGAATGGGTACAGGTCCATGCATTATGATTCAGTACCTGTCTTTACAAAGAGCTGTCAACTCTGTTCTGAACTTAAACACACCTTCAAGGTTTTAATCAAGTTACAGAAAGTGCCTCATAAATGTCCCAGATTAAAAAATAAAAAAAACAGGAAAAAAAACAACAACCAGAAACACTCCTTTGTCTGTTTAATTTACATAGTACATTTAAAAAAAAAAAAAAAAAAGTCCAAATCTGATTTCCAGATAACACAGTTTGGAATGATAATTGAATTTTGGGTGAGTCATCAATCAGTAGTTCTGCTTGCATAATCACTGAATATAACTCCTGTGTGAGATTACATTTGCTTGTTATGTAAGCGCACCGTGTCCTCTGAATTCTCTCTGTATTGGATTTACTATGAGCACACAAGCTTTAGTGCTCATTTGTATGTATGTCATGTTTAGGCATGGTCCCTGTATACCTGATGGTGTCAAAATAAAACCCACTTACTCCGCACTCCAAACCTGAATAGAGTCATTCTGTGTGACATCCGGCAGGCAGACAAAGAGTCACGTTCCATATTATACAGTGGTCTGAAGTACACTCAGCTTTTATCCTCATTTTTGTTTCAGCAACTCTTGCCTCATAGAAGCAGGGACCCTGAACTCTCTGCCACCCTATCTCACAGGTGTTGTGTTTCACTGTATGATTTCATTATTAATGGTTACCAATGTGTGGCTCAGGAGAGGAAAGTGGACAGAAAGCACTAGAAGCCAGCTGTGCCATTTTGGTGCAACCTCTGTGTCAATCTAAGTGCAAATGACTGTGAGTCGTGAGGATGTCCATTCTCCATAGATACCCTCCGTCTCCATCCCCCTATCTGTGCTAGCTCTCTTCCCCTCACTCGTCTCTCTTTGGCAGCCTCTCGGGATATTAGGCAATAGACTTGTTTACTCCACCTTTCACCACATTGGCTCCTGAATTATTCATCTATTTATAAGCAGGGGGCCGGAGCAAGGGGATGAAGGAAGGAAGAGTGGAAGAGACAGAGAGAGCGAGAGGCAGAGGGAGAATGAGTGAATGGACAGGATTTATACCTCCTGCTCTGCTAAATTGATTATAGAAATCTGATCAGCATCTCATATCCTGTGGCTGGCGGAGAAGAGGGCACAGTGCGTCTGCCTCGCTGAGATTAGGGGACCACCAGTAGACCATTACACCTCAGCAGGACAGCGCTATTCAGAGCGTGTCCATCAATGCAGCAAAGATCCGGAGGGGAAAAAAGCCTCGGACCATACATCCTGTTGATTGTAGATGAGCTACAGCTGCGGCACAAACTCATACAGAGGGACAAAAAGTGATGCATTGATGTGATTCAATGAATAAATGTTCCTAAAATGAATACATAAATAAAGAAAGAGGAAATAAAAGGAGAAACACTGAAAATCATACTGAACTTGTAAAAGGCATCTATTGCCTCCAGCTGGAAACTGTTAAAAGCAATTGCTTCACGCCTGCTTCTCGAGAAATTACAAGAAATATCACAATAAAATACATCTAACCATGCCGGCATATTGTTCGTATACAGCTGTGTGCACGTATACCTGTCTGCAGCTGATGAACACGTTACATGGATGACTATAAATTATCTCCCTTACCCTCAAAAGCTACACAACTTCACTGAATACTCTCACACCCCGAGTGATAGATCTACTGCCAATCCCCAACAGCAAAAGGTTTCTTAGAGTTTATGACTGTGCACACACAGGCACACATGAAAAGCATGTGTGTGCATACATAAACATCTAAAAACAGAAACACTTTGCATATAGAATGATTGCACGGGCACACACAAACACACACATATGCACGTTCTATAAGGCTCCTCTCTCTGTTTCACTGTCACATGCTTGTACAGCCACAGGCTAGGGTCAAAGGCTCCCTGACTGATCTTATTTTCCAGCTCGGAGGACTTGAGCTGAATACATTTGTGTTATTCATGTGAAGCGGCATTGGGCATTTTGTATGTATCGTAGGTGTGAGTTCTGAAGGAGAGAGGAGATCTGCATGAGGTGTATGCATTTGTGTGGACTTTAGGTTAGGTGTTCACACATATAAATGACTGTAATGCCAAGATATACTGTAATAGATGCCATATGTATGACTATGTTTCTGCCAAGGGCATTTACATAGAATCGTCGTATGGTTATGAATTGAAACTATGTTATCTTTGTGAGAAACATGTATTTCTGCGTCACTCATGGTATTTTTCAATGCCACACTGCAAAAAAGGGGTGTCTAAAAACATGATAAAAACACTAAAGCTGACGAAAAAGGTCCTCAAAACAAGTAAAATATCTGTCCATGCAGTAAGATCATTTCGCTTGACAAGATTTCTTGAATTAAGGTTGTTAAATCTAGAAATAAGCATATCTGCAGATGTATGAACACTTAAAATAAAAAAATTAACTCTACAAGCAAGATAAATGATCTAACACTTAACCAAATAATCGGCAGTGCATGAGTACAATGTTAATTTTGTTATATTTAGGTAATGGCAGTTGATTGGAGCAGAGTTCACAGATAGAATACACAAAAAAGATTAAAAAGTGAGTCACAATGAATTTAAATCCAACACCCTTAGCCCTAACTGTACTGGTATTGACTAAAATCTAAAAACGACTGGATGTGGATGGAATCTCCAGTCTCAGGTGCTAAAGTCGTGGATTTTGTTCTTCCATCATCCACCATAGCTGCCTCATTGCCTATTGACAAAAGGGCAAAAAAAAAAATTGTGTAACAGGTTCAAAAACTACTCATGTCTAAAGGTCAATATAAAACACATGTTTGATTCACTAACATGGACAATATATGTGTTTGTGTGTTTATAGAAATATACAATGTCATATTTTTCTGCCACTTGGGTTTTTATAGTCATATATAAAACCTTTGGTTGAGCTCTGAAATACACTTACCGTCCTAAGTCAAGCTTGCAGCTCGACTGCTTCTCCCCATGCACACCACATCCATCCCTCTGCCTCCAACACACACACACACACACTGCTACAGTTCAGGATACGAGTGGCTCAATTAAACATTTAAACGATAGAGCTGTAAAGCAAATTGCTGGGATCCAGCAGGGGCCGTGTATGAAGTAAGTCCCGGAACAGAATTACACTGAGACGAGGTGCGTGAGTATGTGTGTCGGGGGGGTGGGGGGGAGATCGGGTCAGGTCCGTAGTGTGGCGCTGATTTTCTCACTCCGTATCCACGTCAGCTTATTCCAGGTTTGAGGCTGTTTCAGCTGACACAGGGGCTGAGATAGAACGACTGGAGCAGGATGATGGAAGGATAAGAGCAGAACAAAGGAAAGCAAATGAGGTAAAGTTTGCATAGAAGAGAGAGCTGGATGATTGATTCCCCGGCTGCAGGAAACTCTCTGTTACTTCAGACAGAGAACACGCACACACATTCATGTACTATGCATTTGTGCGTGTGCCTGAATTTGATACTAAACAAAACACACACAAGTTTCAATACACAGATCAATATGCCATTACCTTTAATAATGATGAAAGGAAAGGGAAAAATGAAAAAAAGCCCCTGGACTCCTTTACTGAGCCCCTGAAGTGCAAAAACAAAATTTTAACTAATGACTACAAGATATTAGATCCATCGTGAACACAAAGATAATATGTCGTCTTTTAGGACTGTGGGGGCTCTGTAAAAGATTACTTTAAGCCAGACAACAGTAATAATCTGATTGCGTATTCAGTGTGAGGCAATTTTAATGTCACTATTTTACAAAGATGAAAGATTTTGTGTTGCTACTCATTAAACATTTTGCCCTGGTACATTTTACCCAAACTACTTACATTGTGATTATTATAGTAGATTACAGTCATATATTATTTTCCAGCCAAGCTTAAATCGAGCCTTTATTTATGAATTTTCGTTGGTTGTTTGTGATCGCCAAAAGGTTATAATAACTTATTAGTATAATAAGAACGGAATCTCATCATGTAAAGCACTTAGTTTCTTTGCTATGAGAGCACTGGTAGAAGTATTTAGATCCTTTACTTGAGTAAACTTACCACACTGTGGAAAAAAAAAAAAAAACAACATCTGCTACAATTAAAAGTTCTCCATGCAAAACCTTGAGTTAAAGAATGACTGCATTACCAGAAAAAAAAAAAAAAACGCAGTAAAAGTAGTCAATGTGCAGTAAAATGGTCCTTGTCAGTGTTTTACTATTATGTTTTTACGTCCATTTTACAGCTGCATTTATGTGTGTGTTGCATTTTACTGCTGTAGATGTTTAAGGTTGAGTTCATTTTAACTACTTTATATACTGTTGGTAGTTTAATCTACAGCAATGCATTACACTCTATAAGATCATCATATGTTTGTAGCATTGCTGTCCTGTGAGAATCAAGTGTTTAAAAAAAGTCAAATTTTCATGAGCTCAGAAGAACAGGCCTGTTTTCAGTTTTAACATGATGCATTTTCCATTGAATCCAAGTGGGTTTTTAAAGAGTGTATTCAAAGTATAAGAGTTAATAAATAAAAGAACACATCATCAAACATTAAAAAATCAGCATATTCAGGGATGGTTTTATGTTAGTTTTCATCAGATGGGGACTGTATGGAGCTTTTTAACCATTTAGGGCTGGACCAACTAAAATCCCAATTTGAGTGTACTAATTTGCATGAGCAAAAAAATGTAGGGTCGAACCGTGGTTTGGAGGTGATTTACAAAGATTGTTTGTGCATATGCCAACTAGTGGAAAGGCTTGGAGACCATCCTATTTAAATGAGGATTTTGCATTCAATACTAGTGGTTGTCATGGAGACAATACATTGGAAAAACTGATCTGGGATACACCAGCACTAACGCCATCAGTGACTGGAATGATCCAGACGCACAGAAATGTAACGTTGGGAGGAGTTTTGACATAGATGGTATTGTATGACTCTAGTTCTAGTTCTAAAATGACATCTATGGGCAGGGGGCCAGGGGGGTTGTGGATTGAAAGACTGCCAGGCGCACGTCATTTTGTCACACTGTAGCCTAATGTCGGTGTGTGTTTTTAATCACAATCGTCAAGTAGAAAAAGTGTTTTACAAGTGTGTGTGTGTGTGTGAGAGAGAGAGAGAGAGTGGGGGGGGGGGGGGTCGCAATTATTTTTTCTTCCGTCATTCCAAAAATATTCACACTAGGGTGAAAAATGTGTTCTCTGTTTTTCGTTTCATCATTTCAGTGTCTCCTTTTTGTGACAATAACACATCCAAACTGTTTGCTCCTCCCTTTGAGACATGTTAAATATAGACACAGTTTCTATCAGCAAAATTGCTTTTGGGTTTGATGAATCACTTTGCTTGCACTACATTAATATATTTACATTATCTCCTCCCACCACATGCACAATTTAATGTAAACGCCCCACAATCCTTAGTGCATACCATTAGTAAATCTGTTTGTACACTTTATTGCGTGTGCAAGGACATGTTTTTAATACACATAAACCTTTGGTAGATCCGGCCCTAAGTTGTATCTAAAGCTGTCAGACAGACGCAGTAAAGTGTAGTTGATATATAGCGTTGATTATAAGTCTGAGATTTGTAATTAAATACACTACTTGAGTAAATGTACTTAGTTACATTGCAACCGATCATAACAGAGTGAAATTTGGTGCATGTAAAGTATGTGATACTCTGTGCAGCCTCCAACAACCATGTCAAATATTGTCCAAAACAGGAGACGCTGTGCACACGGCTACTGATTGAACTATTCTCACCAAGTACATTTTTAATCTGAAGTCAAAAGTTCTTGATTATAAAGTCGTGTTAAAATCTATGAGAGATGTGGATTGATTGATGGTGTGATATGTCGTTGAAAAACAGGCATTTTCACTGGCATTAAATCAAACAGAAGATTTTGTATTTTTTTTCAGTCCCTGCTCTCTTCTTCATCACAGCCATTACATTAGTGACACCAGCAGTGGTGAATAAATAATGCCTGCTGTTCAGATGTTTAAAATCACGTTCATCAGAAAGACAGAATATCAATGGTGATCATCTAAATCCCTCATGGCGCGCGTGTAGTTCTTTATTTTCGACACATTATCAGTCTTCCCTCTAGCTTTTTTTTTTTCCTGAACCAATGCGAGAAGATAGATTCTTAAAGAAATAATGTAGCTGGTTCCGCAGTTTTATTTCTATTTTTCCACATGAAAAAGTGCAGCTTGGACAGACACCAAGCTTTGCACTGAGAAGAAACTGCAAAGAGGTAGACTTTCCTTGTGGTTCTGAATCTCTGTAGTACCTTTTTTTTTTTTTTTCATCCTCCGTGTTTAACTCCCTTTCCTTCAGTGGCTCTGTAGGCAGCTGGGAGCCGCCCAGCAGGGGGATTCTGCTCACACTTGGCAGCTTAAAAATTTAATGAGACTTTTACTTCACACATCATCCTCCTCTCTTTACAGCAGTGGAGATTCTGCTCGCTGATGTCCTGACACGCCTTAGTGCGAAAAAGCCGGATGATAAACAAATGTGGCAATGAATGCTTAGCCAACAGGCCATAGGATTCAGGTGTCCTACAGAGAACTAGTGGGGGATGAACTCTGCGTATAATACCCTTGAAAAAAGTTTTGCAGAGTGAAACGTGCAATAAAAGAGACTAGTCCAAGTCTGTTTACAGGTCCAGACAGGTTATTTCACAATAAATTATATTCCAGCCTAGTTCAGGTGGAAATAGAATGCATTTGTTTACCTTTCACAATCCTAGGGAGGTAAAATATTCACTGTCTATAGGGAAGGCCTTTATATTTTGGTCCTACCCTGTCCTGGGCTAGCTCTCCCAAAGTGAAACCTCATAGTAAAGTTCATCATGCATATAATAAAATACTAAACAGATGACACAGACAAAGACTCTAATGTTTCAATCATTTAACCCTGCAGAGACTGAGTTTAATTGTACTATACAGTAATCAGGAGCTGTTTTAAATGTACATTGACATTGTTGCACAGGTAATCAAACATGCATGATCAAAAATCAGGAAGAAGATGTAGCTCTCTCTTCTCAGTCCAAAACTAAAGACCAAATATAGAGACAAATGGCCTCACAATAGCCCTTTTACACAGCACTTATGTTGCGGGAATATTTCGCCTTTATTGCAGAAAGATGTCTATGTAAACAAAATGGTAGGATCACTTGGTCCCTTTATCACAGCTCTGTAACCCCTCTGGAGGTAGTAATAGAGCCCTGATAAAGGGCATTGTGTAAAAGGAACACCTCTTATATCACAACCAAGGTGTGGTTTTGATGACGTGCAACCCCAGTGTCTGGGGATTTGAAGATGAGCGCAGGCTGTGTACAGTAAACAAACAAATTAATCCGACCAGAAAGATGTCGAACTGGGGAGAAGCCGAGATCTGCAAGCTGTTGTCACTTCAGGTGCTGGACTCTATCCATGCTAACATTTTTGGAATGGTGAAAGATGGGCTGACTCTGTAGAGGTCAACAACACCGCTATGCAATTGGGTATTTCCAACATGTAAGTGATATGTCACACTACGCTGTGCTGTGTCACTGCCCCTTTGATTCCGGAATGCAGGTCTGCTGTGTAAAAGTCCAGCCTGTCTCACCTCTGTTACTCCTTTGTTAGTCAGTGGTGGAAAAAAGTTGGGATCACCATCTCATCTTTTTTCCAGGATCTCTGTGTAAAAGTGGCTAATGTTTCATGCTGTTATAGAGGAGAATCTAATCCAGGTCATATAATTATCGTTTTCATCTATTTAGTCCTGTCTATCTTAAAACACTGGGATTAGCGAAAATCTGTGTTATGGGGTTTATTTTCTACAGCGGAAAAACACAGATAAGGCTTAGATACAAGAATCCTGTCCCCTCTCAGACCACTTAAATTACAATATGATGAAAGATAATTATGGATTTTTTGCTCAGTGATGCTAAAAAACAATTTGGGACCGCAGCTTTAAGATGCTTTGTTTTGTGTCTTTGGGACAAGAAAGGTTGAATTATAAACTTCTGACAAAGGCTGTCATTGAATATAAAGGTTAGATTATTTTGCTTTAAAATAATCAGAATTTTGCCATCCAGTGAAATCCGAGACATTCAAATCCAATGTATTCAGAGCTGTTTGGTGTGTCCCTTTTATAAATAGTGGTGTTTTGTCTCTTGGCTCATCCAGTACATTGAATAGTCATGCATTGTTCTCAATTACCAGGAGGAATGTGTTCCTGCTGTCACCGGACAGTAAGAAGCACAAACAATTAGTCACTCAGCTTGCCGGACTACAGATGTCAGCCAGCTTGACAGTCTGACAATTAGTCTGTCAGCCATTTAGACAACCTTTTAGCCATCTAGCATGCTAGTAAGTCAGTCAGTCAGTCAACTACCATTTAGTCAGGCAACTAACCAACTGGCCTCTCTTACGATCGCTCCTGTGATTCAACCCCGAAGCAAGCAAGGTAGAAAGGGCTTAAGGAGGATATTGAGAAGAAAATAGGAAAGGATAAAATCCATATGTTACAGTTGAAAGGTCCAGTGGCTGTCTCTAAACATCTCTGGCAATCTCTAGATGTGTTCATTAGCAGACCCCAACACCATGCATAGAAAGCAAAAGCCCTTCTGTAAGCTGCAACGCCTCTCTTGAGCTAACATTACAGTTATTATTTCCAAATGTTCACCTAAAGAGAGCAGCTGAGCTCCTGCCTGACCATACCCACATCCAACCAAACCGACAAATACCCCTTCAGCCCTTTAACCCCCCTCCCCCAGCCCCCTGGCTTCAATCCAGGCACTAGTGTTATTGACAATCTTGCATCAATTTCAGGGGGGCTCTTATCAAGAGTGACTCACAACCTTTCTACATTGTCAGATCAGAGTAATATTTCGGCCTTTTATGTGGATCGATTGACCGGTTTGGGGGCACCAAGGGGAGGAGAGGCGGAGCACACAAAAGGTCAACTGTAGTGCTAAATCATTTGAAGATTCTTAATGAAGGGTGTGTGGCAGACACACCTGCTGGTTTCATTATTGGGCTGCAGAAAGACATAATAGTGTTGATAAAGGGATGGATCACCAGAGCCACGGAAAGGAAGAGACACGAACACAGAAAGAGGACAGAATGACAGAAATTGCCCTAAAAAGCAACATTTTCTTTTAAGAACACCTTCACCAAGGTCAATAGATGCTTGCCACTACCACTGCCAATTGTAGCTCTTATTTCAAAGCAGTGTACATGACAAATCTTTTAACCTTAACAGTGGAATAAGGGAGCACCAAGGTTACATATATGTACCAATGGGGGAAGGCTGCGGGAAAATATAAAGTATTTATGTCATGCACAGCGAGCCTGCTTTGCCCCGAGTGACTTTGTACATATGTTAAACACTGATTGAAGGAGCTGAGGGTTCCTGCCTGCGCATCTGCCTGCAGAGCTGTTCAGTCAAAAAAAAAAAAAAAAAAGTAGAATATTTTTGTTCTTTACATATCTCTGCAAGGTTCATGATTCCGTATGCCAGTCACAAAGTAAAGAGGCACGATTCTCAGGTACAAATGTGGAATAATGTTGTGTCTAGAATGCCAGAAACTCTGACATGCAATTAGAGGAGCTCAGTGTGTACTGATGTTAACTCTGGTTGTTGTTACTAATGAGCACAGCGTATTAAAAAATCAGAAATAATAAGCAATAACATTCTTTATGCACATGTATTGGACTTTTTAAGTCTTTTAGTAGCGGCTGTGGTTTAATACGAAGCAAATCAGAACAGTCATACATGCAAATTATTTCCTCAGGGGTTATACACATTAAGCCTCTCTATCTTGTGATGTCTGACTGTTTGCATTAAAGGTGTTTGCATTAAAGCAAGGTCAAGTGTCCATGTCTTCCTCCTTCTGATTTTTCTCCCTCTTTTTCTGTTCCCACTTCCCCCCTCAGGGTGCTTCCTCCAGCTTGGTGGTCAAGTTTGCCGACACAGATAAGGAGCGCACCATCAGACGTATGCAGCAGATGGTTGGGCAGTTTGGCATCTTCAACCCAGCCATCGCCCTTCCCTTCAGCACCTACAGCTCTTACGCACATGCGGTGAGTTGGAAAAGACATATGCTGCACACAGTAGAAGTCAAATGGTCACATATTAAGTTGTAAGAGCATTTATACACAAGACAGATTTTATATCTGTGTTCACTCAAAGTAGAACTGTTTGGTTATGGTCAAGACGTTGTATTAAAGTCCACATATTCTGCATTAATTAGTTGCTTTTTAGCATGCAGTACATGTAAGTAGAATGTTGGCTCCTTATGAAAAACTCATTCTGCCTTATTATTCTCTCTGTATATAAGGTAGTTGTGGTACATGAAGTAGAATACAGTATGACCATCTAATCAGGTCTATGCTCTGCAAAACTGTCCATGTCCTTTATGGTGATCATTTCATTTTATATATTATAAATGTCCTAGGAGACAGCAGCTATAATTATTGCAGTATAATTTTATATGTGAGTATAATTGTGATAATGATCAATGTGGTCATATATTTAAAAAAAAAAAAAAAAAGTTAGATTATCAAGTAAAACAAATTGTCTCAGTATTTTGTCATAATACTATCAAATTGTGACTTTACACATTCTATAAAATCGGTTTTCCTCAGGAACACAAATCAATGTTTGGTTCATGGGGAATTTCATATCAAAACTTTTTTTTTTTTACCCACATAACCCAACTTTACAATGATAAACAGTTACTACTAGTATATTGGTTAAAAGTGAATAAAGTGTCACCTCTACTAACTCAGCTTGCTCTACACCAGGGGTGTCAAATTCATTTTAATTCAGGGGCCACATTCAGCCTAATTTCATGTGAAGTGGGCCGGACCAGTAAAATAACAGCATACCTTATAAATGACAACTTTTCCTCTTTCTTTTAGTGCAATAAAAAATAATAACCTTTACAAACTGTCCTTTCTCAAAAAAGATGTAAATAACCTGAAAAAAATGCACACTTTTTAAGGAAAATAAGTGCAATTTCAACAAAATTATGCTTCAACTTATCATTTATGCACGTGCATGTTACACAAACATTTGGTAACAGGCAGAATATTGTTAAAATCCTGTCACAGTGAATCTACAAAGACACAAACCATTTAGTAAAAGGCAGAACGGTGTTAAAATTCCACGGTGTTAAAATTCTTCAGACATTTCAAGTTATTCACATTTTACTGTTAAAGGAGAGTTTTAAATATAAATATTTTCATAGTGCAATGTAATTTTTTTCCACATTAAAGTAAAAAGAAAATTAGTACATTATTTATATATTGTCATGTTATTATTTTACTTGAGATTGGTCTGTGGTTCCCGATTTAAAATGAGTTAATTCACAAATTCATCCTGCAGACCACATTGGACCCTTCGGTGGGCCGGTTTTGGCCCCCAGGCCGCATGTTTGACACCCCTGCTCTATTCAATTCTTCAGTATCTGAATCTCATATATTTTATCTAAATAAATATCTAGGGAAGAGTTGTGATGCAGTTCATTTAAAATTTGCGATCCAGCTTTAATACAGTGTGATAAATGTGCTGGAGGCAAACATCCAAACTGAACAGCAGTTTTCTACAAACAAAAGCCACAGAATCAGATAAACAGTTGTTTTGTTGTGCGACTGTAGCAATGCCAAAGTTGCCACTTGTGTTCGACTTGAATCCCTGCTCAGCTAATAAGCGTATTGACAAGGTATGACCACTGTGTGCCCTTTCTTCTCCGTTTTGATCTTTCTTTGACATAATTGTAGGTGAAAATTAGCTTGTTGAACTGTGATCACAGTCATCAGCGGCACTCCTTCCTTCCCTTCTACTTAAGCAGTTCTCCCATGCCGTTCTATCCAGGCTTTCACTACGCTCAGCACGTAGACACACACACACACACACATCGAGTTAGCTGGTTCCCCTTAACCCCTTCATCAGCTTTTGCCTGCACTCCAACAAACACACACACCATACAGGCCCCTCACCCTCCCACCCCCAGGCAATGGCACCATACACACAGCAGACCCCCGGCTCTTTGATGAGTTCAGACAGCCTATGCAGCCCATCTCACCATGCACCCCCTCTACCCTCTATTACACTGCTCCTTCACCCCCTCCCCCCTCACACTGTCCCTCCCTCTGGGCCCAGAAGATGCTTCAGGGTCCACAGTTGATTCAGAATATTCCACCGCCAACTTATCTGACACAAACTTTCCTCTTCCCTGCTGAGGCAGGGCACACACGTGTACACACAGACAGGGGCGCATACATACACAAAACCTGCTTGAAGACCATCAAAATTAATTTGGGAAAAGATTTCCATCCAATCCTCAGATAAAACCTGGGCATCTGTCACCACACACTGCATAAATACACACAAACATCAGCACAGTATTTATTTACAGAGAAGGAGGGACACAAATTAATTTCTTCTCAACTTATTTGGATGTAAAAGTTATATATTTCTGCTCTTTCTAAATGCCAGAATTAATTGTTGACGTTAACCAGGTCTTGGGGGCTTATCCATTTCCCTCATTTTCATATCACAGCCATGGGACCCAGTGTGAAATGTGCAAATTGACCATCCCAGAGTAATTGCGAGGCCATCTCTTGTGCTCTCTCCAGTAAAACTCCCACCTTCATTACCATTCATGAAATGCAGCCCTTTCCCAGGAAATGTGGAGAAATGCAAATGTTTAAGGGGTGGTGGAGGCAGTGGCGGTCTGCCGGGAGACCATTGTACCCTGCTCAGGTTGGCCATGACTCTTATTTACGGTGGCAGAGACCCGTGTCGACTCATACAGGCGCACACAAGAATGTACACACTCACGCTCTGTGCAGCAAATTCTCTTTCTCTCCCCCTCTCTCTCTTCTCCCTTCTCTCTTGCATTCACACATATAATATGACAAAGAGCAGGATGATGCTAGGAAATTGAGTTCCGAGTGAAAGTAACAAGGGCACGGGGGATACTTCAGCATTAGAGAGAATCAATTACCATTAAATCTAAGGGAGAAATTGCACGTATGTGGTTTCTCGACACAAAGATTATGCAGCATGAATGATGTTAGTGAAGGTGAATTTCTCCTTGTATTAGTATTATGAATCACAGACACTGTGGATGCCATGTACCTGCATATAATGAATTCAACAACATAAACCAAGTCGGTGGAGAAACTCAGAGGCAAGGCAACCTTGGAGATAAACTCAGCGCAAGTTGGATAAAGTAATGAGTGCACAAGAGGCATTAATGGATTATCAGTGAGGATCTTGTTTTCATATCTTAAGCTAAAGAGTTTTTTAATGAATCTAAATACTGTTTCGGACTGCTAGGTGCGTAATAATGTGGAATAAAGGGAAGTATTAGTTATCTTAAATGTGGGTGTCCAGCTTGTGCTCTGTTTATGATTACATTACAGTCACCGGTGCTGGCTGCATGCACATGGTGTGCAGCCTCCATTCCCCTGTAGCCAACCAATGTGCTGAAGTGATACGATGAATGTTTCTTTACGGCAAGATAAACTACACATATTCCCCCAAGACGAAAAACCTGCAGTGACAGAAAAAGGACTTTATCTCCAAAGACACACTACATGTTCGCCTACTCTCTACATACACTGGCCAAGAGAAGAGGAGGTGGCACAGTATAGAATACAGACGTGGGGAGAGATGGTATATATAGCTATAACCAGGGAGTACAGTAAATGGTAAATTCAAAGAGCTACCTCTCCACTACAGCAGTGGATAGGATTATAGAGTTGAGCTGACAGCCAGTAAATTGGATTTTAGTCAAACCAGGAGAAGGAGGGGGCTCTGAACACAAATTGGAGGGGTACAACACTGACAACATATGCCAAAAATGAGAAATGTGCCATTTTCACGACAGACACAGACACTGGTGTGCTCTGACAGGAGACATCCTATTTGCAAAAAGGTGATTTCATAAAATACAAGCAGAAGGGGAAGCGACAAACTGAGTTTCCATGTTTTGTTCCAATGTTAGTGAGTGATAATAGTTCTCCATGAATCTCCGAACGCACGTAATAAAACCAGCTTTTATTACCTTTTGTTTTCCCCTTCAAGAAGCAAACAGCATATTTGTACACAATTAGATTTGATTGAGTCACTTTTCTTCTCTTAGCTGCTAAAGCCTCCTTCTGTAGACAGCCATTTTAGTTGATTTTCTTGGTCTCTTTTAGGTGGAGGACTACATGCTGTGTCAGAGGACAAGAAAGAAGTTTTAGATTTAAAGGCACCTCTAGCTCCATGCCTCTCTTGCCTCCCTAAAAGATGCATTAGACTGAGAGTGAGGTAGATAAATGTGAGGAGAGAAAATGGTTTAACTCGGTGCTAATAGTGACAGTGTGTGGGTGGATGAGAGGGAGGATGATGACTGTAAACTCACATTAGGAAACATCTCCCCCTGTTGGAGGGATTCACTTTGGAACAGAGCCGTTTGCAACACAGCACATGAGAAATGATGGTAAAAGATTACTGCATCATTTGGCGGCACTGTAAACTGCTCAGACACGTACACACACACACACACACGAGCATCTGTGACCTGGTTTGTGTGAAGCGACTCTTGATAGCTCCTGCAAGGGTCTGCACATGCACACATATAAAGAAGTGCATCAGGGATGTGAAAAACTATTAAAATCTTTCTGAGGAAATATAGTCTGCGAGCACGGAGGTAACAAATGAGGCCCTTGAGCTTCAGTGTTCTGTCTTCAGTCTTGTAATCCACCTCATTGACCCACTGTCTCGCTCTCCCTCTTATTTTTTCAACCTCTTTTCACCCCCTCTCTCTTCTCTTTGTGTCTCTTGCTCTCTCCATCGCTGGCTGGTTGGTGCTATAAGGGGTCACATGTGACAGTGCAGTGCTCAGAGTCGGCGAGTCACAGAGCAGCGCTACAGAGATAATTGCCATGTGATAAAGAGGTGATTGCCTGCTGGCACCAGGGGAGAGTAATGCCATCAGGTTGCAATAAAAAAGCAGATGTCTGACACTAAATGAATGCCGCTGAAGCCCAGGCAACTTTCTTTGCACCCTTTCATCTCGCACACTTCGCTTTTGTCCCTCTTGTTTCTATCTGCCTTTTCTTCCACCCCTTCTTCTCTGTTCAAGAGGAAGCAGAAAAGGTTGCGTCTGTGATGATGAAGACTCAGTTCTGCTCATTCTCTACAGGAGACATTTTCCATCCACTGGGTAGCACATAAATAAAGAAATGGGAATGGCTTTTGAATGTAATGCCTTTGAAATTACTAAAAGGAAGAAGAAAGCAAAAAGTAAAATAGAATGACTTTGAATATCTCTGTCAACACAACCACCCTCCTTTCTGCTCTTTATTTTATTTTTTATCAGCGCCAGTTTGTATTAACCACAGCATTCTGACATAATTACATGCTTGAGTTTCCAATTTGCTCCATTTTAATTTGGAACGAAGCATCAATGAATGCCAGAGTTGTTATCCATGACAATCTGACGGATGGCATTAAGCATTGCATTATCTAAGACATGCATTTGGATAGAGTGTCGTATTTTGGAGGCGCTAGTATTCACTCGTACTCCATTATTACTCCATCAAGTGCTGCAGCTTGTATAAGGCAAATGAATGGGCTGCAAGCTTACTAGAGTCAGCGCTAAGTCTGTAGTCCACACTGAGAAAAGCCTGAAGAAAGACAAAAACCAGTGACAGTGCATTTATTCTGTAATACCAGCTCAGCCAGACCCTTCATTCTGAAGTCCAACCTTATTCACATCCTAATAGGGGGGCAGTCACAGCGTTGCCAAAGCACAGGAGCCCCAGCTCCTTTAGACCTCTTTGTTTGTTTCTGTGTCTTGCTTTTGTTTAGCTTCTTGTTCCCTCACTGTCTTTTGCAGCTATGCCCCCTTAAAGGCTCAATTCATCTTATTTGGAAAGGAATGGATGATCCCCATTTGTCACGTTGATAAAATTATGCAAATGACAAAAGGCGTTAATAGATAGCAGTGGCAAGGCATGTGGTTAATAGATGAGATGCCAGTGCTGGGCATTCTACAGCGGGACAGCCACTTTCAGGTTACCTGACAGGGGCACTGAGGGAAAATAATTGGCTTTTCCGTTGCAGTGTCCCCATGCAAATCCAAGCAGAATGCCATTTTATACCTCCACTGTCTCACAATATCGTCATTAGCATTAGTGCCACTGGCAGAGGAATTTGATTTCTGCTTATACGAGTCTCAGGCCACGGCCATCAGCAGCTCCCCTGACACATACAGTAGCAGCTATGCAGTATTAAACAGATGCAGAGACAAGGCCAAGAGGTTGGTCCAGCTGTGTTTGTATTCCTATACCACACAGGTCTGCATGCCTGATGGGCAGCTACATAGCCTACAAAAGATTATTGATTGCCTAGATAAACCCACTGGTTCACAAGCTGCAAAAGCCATTGTACAATGATGGATTTTCTTTTGAATTAGGCATTCAGCATGTGGTTTGCACAGAGAGAATTTAAGCTGAGTGTGGAAACTTAAATAGACTCGGTCTCTCTTCATGCATCTCTGTGTGTGTGTGGTGCAGAGCAGTGGTGCATGTGAACATGTCCTATGCATATGAATATATTGTTTTGTTGTTTTTATTTTCTTGTCAGACTGTCCAGAAGGTGAATATCAACTGTGTGACATTGCAATTTTATGACTCATAACTGCATTACTAACATGGCTTGGAATCTGAGTTTCTAGCTACGCCTGCTTTCAAAATATTGTTTTAATGACTCGGCCTGGATTCTGTAACTTCTCCAAACAAGCCAGTGTCCAGTTACTCACTAAAATATATATTAAAACTTTTCTGTTGCAATAGGCTGTGGTCACTTAATTAAGTTCTGCCCCTAAACACAACTTCTATTTTGAAAAAAAGAGACAGGCTGAGTGGTTTTCGACTGAATTCTAAAATAACACAGACATTGTTCAACTCCAGGTGAATGTCAGGCTACTGCAGCAATAATTACAAATACGACAGAAAAATTACAGAAGAGTCCAGGGGAAAACAGGAGAAAGCAAGTCATCTTTGGCGTTTCTATACAGCCATGGTTTTGTGAAGTTTGACAATTCTAAGGAAAAATTGCAACTCTACTGCAAACTTTGTCTGTTCCCTGAACACAGAGATAATGTGCACATGTCAATGCCTTGATTTGTATGAGCCCAACAGACAGCTATTAAATCGTTTCTGCAGCTGGTGACAGGCCTCCTGCTGGGAGGATAGACAGATTCACTAAACATAGGTTGACAGGCTTCTTTTTTCTTCCCTTTCTTTTATTCCGCTCTACTTTCTCTGTACTTCCCATGCACTATCCATCCATCAACCTCCACATACATCCCTCCCTCTGTTCTACCCTGGCTATGTTTCTCTCTCGCTCTGCTCTCTGGCTTCCCTCTCGTGCCTTTGTCTGACTCTTTCCCAACTTGCTATACTTTTCATTACCATCTGTCCTCCTCTCACCTCACACCTCGTCTCCTTCCTGTTCCAACCCTTCCTCTCCTCTTCCCATCTCACCCTGTCCCTCTTCTTTAGCTAATGCAGCAGCAGGCAGCCATCATGGCAGCAAGCCACGGGGGTTACCTCACGCCTAGTGTGGCTTTCCCAGCCACGCAGATCCACCAGATGGGGGCGCTCAACATCAACAGCCTCCCACCCACCCCCATGACCCCGGTGTCGGGTGAGTTTCATCAAACCCTGGGTGAGCACTTAGTTTCATTCCCTTTCCTCTTGTGAGCATGTGTGCATTCATGGTGCGAGAGGAGATCAGTGGTGCTTGTGTTACTGTGTCACTGCACGTGTGTGTGTATTTTTGGTAGTGTGTTTGTATGAGGGTATTGTGGGGGATCAACTTGTGTTTTTGATGATGTCTGTATAAATATTTGCGTGTGTGTGTGCACAGCATGAGGGGGAAAAAAAGTCGAGCTGCAACAAGGCCAAAAGACAGTGCCCACACAGTGGTAATCCAAAATTATTCCACTGGAGAAAAAGGAAGACTAAGATGAAAAAATCCATCCAATGGATTTGCATGTTTATGTTGTTTGTGAATTCAGAAAATTTGGAGAATAGTAGCAACGGAATAAAGAATATCAATAAGTAAGTTTACAGATAAGGCGCTAATTTCCCCGTAGTATTTTGACCTTGTGCTTTGAAGCACTTGCACATGATCTGCATGCAGTTGGTTTTGTTTTCCATAACAAACACCTCCTATGCAGATACGTTACAGAGGAAAGGGAAGGACTTTGAAATACCTACCCACTGCATAGCATTTGCTTATTCAGCAGTGCTTCATTTTCCTTGAGACAGAGGAAACTTCAAGATTCTCCACTGAACAAAAGCATGAGCTGAAATAAATAATACAGTATCCAAGTCTTTGTTGTGCTCCGCTCACCTACTTTGTCAACACTGCAGTATTGAGTTTTTAAGGTGATGACTTTGGTAACTTTAAACCAATCCGTGCAAGAGAGAACTGCCATCAGAGCAACAAGGCCTGTTTTAGTTTTTTCTTTATATCCATCATCAGCTTTGAACTACAAACTTACTGCGCTATATCAGATTTTTAGTTTTTGCTCTGTGGTTTCTGTGTGAGAATAAAAAATATTCTCTGAAGTTGAAGTTGTGTTCAGCTTTTCATCCAAAGAAACAAAGAACGGATATGTTTCTCTATGCCTATTTTACTTAATTCAAAGCAGACATAAATTTATACACACTGGACAGGAAACAGGACATCAGTGGAAATAGAAGCTTTTCATCAAACATATCATATCTGCTCCACAAGCTAAAGGAACACATGTACACAAAGTGAAATGAGCATGGAGTACCAGACGACGGTGTACAGTACATCTGCAATCACTTTCAACGTCGGGCCATATATCTAGAGAGGAGATCCATTTGTCACATATTCATGGTGATGTTTTCAGTGCAAAGTGTGCACTTTTGGGCAGGCATAATCAATCAGAGACAGTGATTAAAAGTAGAGCTCAGTCTTGCTGAGAAGCATCTTATTTTGATGGGTAAAAGCACTGACAGTATGGCAATTCACATCTTTGGGTTCAGCATGCATACCTGTTTTTGCAACACAATAGTGCTGATGAAAGACAGTGCAACTGGATTGCGAGAGGCTGTGTGTGCATGTGTGTGTGTGTGTGTTGCGCTCCTATGAATGTGTGTTTTGGAAGGCGAAGGGATGGTTGGACTCGACTCTTATTGTTTGCACTGTTTGTGTGTCTTTTTTTCCATAGCCCACAGAAAAATGAAATCATTGCTTTTATTCTGAAATAAATATTGTTGTTGCTTCTGCTTTTGTTGTTATATATTCTCTAAAAAACAAATAAAAATACCCCTATATAGGAACATCACATTTTATTCAGTAGTAATGCTTGGAGCAAACAACCAACGTTAGAAAGAAAAGAAAGTCATTTGTTTGCATATGTGATACAAACAAAGGAAGATGAGAAAGCATCTGTTAACAGACATGTCACTGTGTATGCCACTGTCATGTGATTACCTTTTATTACTGAATCTCGTATATTATTAATCCTTGAATGAAAGCAGTGCTGTCTTGCATTTTCAAGAACCACCATAAATATGAAATGTTTTATTTCCTCCTTTTTTCATTCATTAATTTCAGCGTTGCTGCTAGCAGCTGCAGGAGCTCACTGGTTTACACAGCTATTTTCCCTCTCCTTTTTCACACTTGTGGCTATGACTTATTTAGTGTTCATTGAAGGAATACATAACATTACTGGCAAGGCTGTCTGTATAAGTAGGCCAGCAGACTCTGACACTACTGAGAGACTTAAGTTTGATGTTTGCCATGAATCAGTGAAATAATTCATTGTAATATCAGAATCTGTTTTAGGGTCTGGCAGCAGAGTGCTTCTGTGCTTCAACAGAGCTTTAATTTATGCATTAAGTTGTCTCATCAGCCAAATAATATCAGAAGATAAATCTGTAAATCTTGACATTTGGCGACTCTGTGAAGGTAGAAAGTTTAATGTCCCCTTTCCTTCCAATGTGAGAGCAATAGCCCGTTGATAGCTTCGCCGTCGTCTCTCTGAATTGCGCATGCCACTCTCCATTAACATAAAACTCCAGTAGTAGTTTAACAGATGAAAACCCCTGCCTGATCTTGAGGTAAAGGAGCGACATTAATCTTTTATTTAAATGATCGGTATAACCTCTGCAGCATAAAAACTCTTGTTTGTGACAGCAAGCTGAAGTACAAAGAGGCTCAGAGGTTAAGGGTGTTACTCTGAAAACAATGAGACATCCATTTGATCAACAGATGCAACGCATTTAAGCTTGATGGTGCATAAGCCGTTTGCCAGATGGTTCAGCTGATTAGAGCATGTATCCTTACAATGATGCATGATGATGCTTTTTGAAAATAATGTTCACCAGGTGCCGCTCTCTGAGCGCTGCAGAAGAAATAAAAGTTAAACAAAACAAGGGAGAGAGAGAGAGCTGGGTGTAACAGGAAGAGAGAGGCAGTGAGATAAACAGGGTGAGGGGTGGGTGGGGGATGGGAGGGACATGGAGTGAGATGCAGATCCTGCTGGGTGTATGTGGTGAGGAACACATAGTGTCAAGGATCCTTTGTTAGGATGTGAGAAGTGTATAATCAAAGTCACTCTAATGTTGTGTTGCATGGTGTTGCTGTACTCTGAGGATGCACATGCACAAATACATGTTACAGAAAGACTAGTGCAGATGCTCCGCAGCCAGAGACACTCAGACAGCCTGGATCCCCACTGGATTCAAGTGTGGTTACATCATTGATGCAGAACATTTCCATGGTGACAAACACCGTGAAGTTAATGAGCTGTTTGACGTGGTGATCTTTCTCCATGTGTGCACCTGTCTGCTGTGACACATGTTATACAGATGTGCTAAATGGAATGACCAGTTCAAACAAAGGCTGTAGAACCTTAAGTCTGTAAGAAAATATCTAAGATTTACCTTTGGAATTAATGAAATTTCTGATCCATCAACCAGATTCTGTCAGATGGACTAACTGGGGAAATGAAAGCGTGTGTCTAATTGTATAGTGCGTTTCTTTACCTTCAGCACACGCTTATCTCCCAACTGTACACATTTGTTGAATTTGCTGTTTTCAGACTAGATCCAGGCTTTAGGCCAGGCCTGATCTGCTTGAGCAAAACTAAGCTTTACAAGCTGCCCACTTGGTCTGCTCTGGGACCTGAAACCAGGCTGGTTGGCATGGTCAGTGCATTGTATGTATGAGCCTCGGGGGTGCAGCAGACAGCACTAGAGGCTTAGTAGACTGGAAAGTAGCTGTAGCTGTACTGAGTACTAAAGGTTAATGATTCAGATTTAATATAGTCCTCTTTAGCATTAGCTAAGGATGATTCACTAAGACTATAAACATATTTATTAGAAATCAATTGTTTATATGCATTCTACTGTACATTCTATTGGATATAGTACAAGTAGCTGTGGATACAGTTGGATGTAAAACATTTGGGCTTTTTTAAATTGAAAAATGTAGACACCATCTCTGTCGGATATAGAAAAAAAGGGTCATATTTCCAAAAACACTGATTCACGATTACTTTCAATTTCATTAACTGATACAAAAAAAAAAAAAAAAACAGTACATTATTGTGACACGTGCAAAAGTTTGGACACCCTACACACTCAGTACCTAGTAAGACCCACCACCACCCCCATCCCCCCACCTTACCAGACACTACCGCATACAAGCACTTTTGTAGCCATAGAAAAGTCTTTCAGATGTTGTATTTGGGATTTTCTCCCATTCTTCATTGTAAAACATTTCTACTTGTACATGTTCTGGATCATCTAGTTATTGAATCCATTCTGTTTTAAGATTAAACTTTTTTTTAACAGAAGGTGGGGTGTTCATGTTCAGAATTTGCTGGTTTAGTGGGGTCCATCCTTCCCTCTGTAATGTTTCCTTTGCCATTGGCTCCCATACTTAACAATTGGCAAGGTGTTCTTTATATGAAATGCTTGTTTTTTTTTCCCGAAACATACTTTTTTTTTTATTGTAGGCAAAGAGGTAGATGAAGATTTCAACTTCATCAGTCCACAGCTTTGTTTCCAAAACATACATTTAACGTTGGATTTTATGATGAGTATGCATTTATGTTCCCTCGCACAAACTCTTCCATGAAAGTCTTTTTTGTGCAGGTAGTGCTGCACCACCACCCCTGAGTTTGCTAAATCTTCTTGCAGTCATTTTTTTTTTCCACCAAATGGAGGTTTTGATTTGCCATTCTGACCCCTCTACTGCCATCTCTTAATTATATTTTGCACTGTGGGAACTGCGAACTGAAAATGTCTCACTATCTTCTTGTTGCCATCCTCTGCACTGCAGGCATTGACAACTTTCATTTTCAGAGTCTCACACAGCTGCTTAGAGGAACCCATGGCTGCTGAGTGTTTGCACAAGGTTTGAAGAGTCCGTGTGTAAAAGCTTTGAAATTGGCACCAGGTGACATTTCCACATGACAAAGGTTGACATGTCTAGCAAAAGTAAGATCTGACCCTGCATAAAAACAGAATCTGAGACTTGGGAACGATGATAGTCCGTAACTTCAATGAATGATTTTATTACTTTTTTTTTTTAATGTGTTTTTCCCATACCCTGCCGAGGCTGTTACTTCATGTTTCCAAATTCTGTTATTTTTCAAGGGTTTCCCAAATGTTCAGATATAACACACAATGGGTTGCAATCCTTTTGTTTCAATCATATTTTAAGTTTCTTTCATGTCATTTTTTATTTGCTTTAGAAATGCATATTAGTGAGGAACTGTATTTAATGGCACATGGGTTTTGTGGGTCTGTCATATGGCCTTTGAAAATTCTGCCCTTCCCATATTCATATTTATTATTCACTTTCTAAGGACCAGACAGACATCTTCTCTTTGAGTCTAAATGTATCACATTTTAAATCAGTTAGATGAAAGCATCTGTTTTGAGTGCTTATTACTTGCTCCAGTGAAAGACAGTCCTTGTGCTGGTAATGACTGCACTCTCCACTATGGGTATAGCATTCCTCGTTGATTTGAATGTATAATTAGCATAATAAATACTTCTGTAGCCTGTGAAGACTTCTTTCGTGAGGCAATCATCGCAAAGAGCAAATCAACAGTTCTCCTCTTTAAGAAGCAGCCGGCCAGAATATGAATGTAATTTTGCTTCCATAACATAAAAAATATATGACATACATAGATATATACATATATACATACTGTTTAGCCTTGCTGACTCCTTTATTATAGTAATAAAAAGTGTGAAGTGATGGTTAAGAGCTAGCTGTGTAGGATATGTAATATGCGTTTCCATAGCTCAGTATTCAGCCATGGCAGAGTCAGGGACAGCACCTCATTATTACAGGCCAGTACATGTAGCACACACTGACAGCCACATGTATATTGGCACTCGTGTGTGTGTGTGTGTGTGTGTGTGTGTGTGTGTGTGTGTGTGTGTGTGCATTGTAAACAGGCTATGAATACAGTGTTCCACTATGCAAGAACTACATGTCCATTGAGGTATAAAATGAAAACGTCCTGTTATTTTCTAGTTCAGAACAGTAGGAAATACTTCCCCGTATCGACTAAGGAGACAATTTCCAGGGTCTGCTCATGTTTGATTAAAAAAAATGCCATAATGCCATTGTGACAGACGATGGCTACGTAAATGGCCTTCTCATGTAATCACAGCTTTATTGAGCATGGATATTGTCTTTTCCTTATACAATATAATTCTGTGGCCAGTACATGGAGAACCCAGCTGCTGTACTTTTTCCCATCAGTTGTAGAATTGCAGTGGGATGGTTTGCTCCATACTTACTGTATATTAAATGTTTATCCATTCCATCGTGATAACTTGACTGGAATTGGTGGCCCCGAGGGGCAACAGCCAGGGCTGGGAAGTGAAGCCATTCCTGAAGTGTCTTGATGTGTAATACCAGACAATGTTTCTTCCTTCTCATTGTGTAAAAACGAACCAACAATTCCAGTCACAGGAGAAGCCATGAGGCAAAGACACAACCGTCATTATGGTTGTCACCTGTAAAAGCATCAAACACCAAGTTTGACCACTAGGACATATTTTAGGCTTATGAAAAAGATCAGCTTTGGTAAAAAAAAAAATTAAAAAAAATACTTGATTTTACTGACTTTTTAGTCCATAGTTTAGTCCATTTCATTAACATGGATGAATAGGATTTAAGTGCTATACCACAGCCAGCCACCAGGGGGAGAGTGAGCTGGTTTAGCTTCACTTTTCTTTTCATACATAATCTGTGGTTTCTGTGTAGAATAACGCATTTCCTGACATAGTGGCCTTGTACTTTATTTGTCTGAGCTGCAGAAGGTGCCAGGCCTTTGTTTGAAGGTAGCTTGTATTAGAGGAAGGTCTGTTTACTAAGTAGAGATGGAGCATAAAAGCTGGTTTAGATATGTTCATGTGTGCAGTGTTAGAAATGTTGCACTACACTTTTCTACAAATGCTTCCTTAAACTTAACCATATAAAAGCCCTGTAGCATTTCAGTGGATAAAAACTGTTCACCACTTCATAGCATATTTATTGCTTGTTTTCATGTAGTAGTTGTAATTTTCAACTAATGATAGTTTTGCTGAAAAAGAAAAAGCAGCTGCAGTGACTGAAATCTAGCAATGACTCTTCAGATGAGGGATTTAGAACAACAAAGTTCTGAAAATAACATATTATAATGTTGTGTGTTTTGAATTGAATGTGTTTCAGGGTGCATTTTGCCTTTGACTTTTTTGACAATAGTTATGAAAACAAAAATGCCTTTCAGTGGTCAAAATTTAACAGTAGCAGAAAGGGGCTGGATTTATATTCTTGTTTAAGTGTTGTTTTTTTCTGATTTTCCCATTTTTACTGTTTGGTTTATAACATTTATTAGAAAACTGGTCAAAATCAAATCAAACTTAATAAATTTTATTACTTTAAGCCACTTAGTATTACATTAACCTATTTCATTTCGAAACTAACCCCCACAAACACTGGCTCCAGTCTGATACTTTAGTTGCGTTTCTTACTCTCAGCAGATATCACGTCCAAGTGCTGACCCCAGAACTTATGTAATTGCATGTAAGGAGTTGCACACTTACCACCTTCTACTGCGACTTCTACTCCTACTATCACTACAACTGCTGCACATACATAGACGCACGCTTCCACAACCACTGCTAAGCCTTGGAAAATGAATTTGCCTGATGATGGAGAGGGTGCATTATCTGGCGGTACAGTGGAGTGCGTGTGGCCCGAGCAGACTAGCTGTCTCTAGCCCTCAGAATAGGAGCGGCAGTCTCCTGGGTCCTGGTAGGAGAATGGGCTGAAGCTGCAGTCTAATTCATCACAGCTCCGCAGGAAACAAGCAATCGCGGGGAGGCTTCAAAAAAAAAAAAAAAAAAAAACAGTGCAAAAGACACAACAGCTCTCACTGGACCTGGCCAATTCCCCTGGTCACCACAGTTGCCTGCCTGACTGTCAGCCTCCTCATGACTTAAATGCTGAGGCAGGGGAGGAGGCACAGAAAAGAGGAGAGGAAGAATGGTCGGTAGAGAAGGAGAAAAGCAATTCCATATGGATATGTAGGTGTTGTTACTCAGTGGTGGGTGGTTTCTGCATGTGATGTACAGCATATTTACAGATGCATTAGCATAAATCGAAGCATATGTAATGCGTATACTGGGTCCAATTGTTTACCCGATGTGGATCACCTCTCATAGGGGGTTCTTTACTGAGACACCAGATTGTGGGGATATGGCATGCTGGAGGGTTTCCGTGACAACCTGGGCTTTTCGTCCAATCAGGGCGAGGGTTTCCAGATTGAGAGGTGGTCCTCAGGGGAGCTGTACTTCACTGAGCTTGGATGCTTTGCCACGGAGCAGCCCTTTTAGAGAGACCATCACACAGTGAGATTCTGCTCAAAATGGGTACTTTGACGTTCCAGGCATAATTGGAAACACTTTGTAAAGGAGGGTTTTTTTTAAAAATGCATTGAATGAGAGAGGACAGGGAGCATCCAATTTCAATGCTACTCATGAACCATCCTCACAGCTGCCTTTCAAACACGTTCTATATATGTTATGACCCACCCATTTGTCAAACTGCCAGCGGTTATTTTGTCTTTTTAAATGATGTATAAAACTAAGAGGCATCTTTGTGTTTTTGCCACCTGCTCCTTCAAGCAGATCTCCCTCTGTAATCTCCTTCTATCTAGTCCACATCTTTTTTTTTTTCTTTTTTTTCCCCCCTTTTTTACCCCCCCCTCTCAGAAGTTGCATAGTGGTTTCATCATCTTGAGCAGTAGGAGCCAGCAGGGTATCGCACAAACACTACAGACAGGCTCATTTTTCACAGGTTGACTTCCCAGCTATCCTGCAGGATGTGTCACGACAAACGGCGGATATGTGACAGACTCACGTCGCACCCGTGTCCTTGCATTAGAGAGGAGATGCAGTGTGGCTCGCGGTCACAAGCTTTGTGTGTTTTGGTGTGTGCGTATGTGTGTCTCTGCTTATGCGAGCAGACGTGCAAGTGTTTACTCAGTATACACAATAAGAAAGCATGTCTGTGTATACACCTGCTTATATCTTATATTGCTAGAACCATAGAAGTATTTAGTAGTATCAGCAGGATGTAAAGAAAACTGTGTAGATAAAGCCAGCGCTTGTCATCCAGTAACAGTAAACCTTTTTTTTTTTCCCAGCAGGCCTCAGTTCTCCACCAGCCAACATCACCACTTCTGCCGTGCCAAGCATCGTCACACCCATCGTCAACGGATTCACCGGCATCCCTCATCAGCCCAACGGACACCCTGCTGTGGAGACTGTGTACACCAATGGCCTGCCACCCTACTCCACCCAGAGCCCCACGGCTGCTGACACCCTGCAGCAAGCCTTCACCGGGGTACAGCAATACACAGGTGAGAGCCGCATTCCATTTGTTGTTGTATTCTACAGTGTTTGTGAGGTTTTACAGTCCTCAAATGGAGATGTGTAAATAGATTTACCTCAACTATACAAGGTAACAGGGCAGTATTAGAGGCAATTGCTTTGGGTGCTTGTTATGGGTGCTTCTATGAATAAAAACAGGACGGAGGGGCTAAAAATTCAAACCAGATGTAGACTAATGTTATGAAACAAGTGTGGGAGCATGTTAGGTCTATTTTTAAAATAAATATTTACTGAGATAAAAGAGAAACTATTTTTCAGATAAAATACATTTTTATATAATTTTTATACAAAAATCCGCGTGTAACACGGTAAGAAGGACACAAAAATTAGTATTTTGTTACTCTTTTTTCAAATGTGTTTTTATTCTCTCCCAGGTACATTTTGGGAATCACCGTAAATATGCAAGGGAGAGTGTTTCATATAAATGGCCATTGCAAAATCACTCACGATTTATTAGTGTTTAAATGGGCCAGTTCTGCTTGTAACACAAGTGGACACGAAACCTGAAATGAGACTGAAGATTCATGATAAACCTGCCAATCTGAATTACAAACAACACTGGAATGGTCAAATTTAACTCAGTGTCTTTATTTATAATGGTATATAAAACCATATCAGTGATGTTTTCAAAATCAAATGCACTGACACCTAGGTAGCTTTTCATGTCCTAATTTTGGTCCTATTTTTGGCCCAAGTATTTTATAAAAAAAAAAAAAAATGCATTACTTTTAGGATGCTCAAAGCAAGAGTATACGTTTTTGTATTTATCTGTGGTCATCATTAGATATATCCTGGGTGGAAATAGAGTATGCCTCTTTAATTATCGGGTCTAAAAAAGCTGGAAAAGATGCCAGATACCAAAATGAGCCCAGTTTCATAGAAGCACCCATATGTTGATTTTGTACAAATGGTCATTTTAATCCATTACACTGTTCTTGTATCCAAACCTTCAAGTGCACAGATGTGGACAGAAGCCTTTCAGTTCTTCATTTCGACATATGCATTGACTCCCAAGATTCCGATAAAGCATTTAACACTGAATTTTGTGGTGCAACACTTGAGATGAGCAGTTCAAAAGCATGTGTTTGTGTTGTTAAAAGTGAAACCTTATATGACACCAGGCACCAGACGTTTCTCCCAGACTGCTTTTGAGAACCAGTCTTCATTTGTTCTTGCTGACCTTTATCAAAGACCTGGCTGTTAACAGAGTGGACGATAAAATGAGAACGATTCCATACATGTCTGTGTCACAGAGCAGTAGAGGGCAGCACTATGCCAGCATCTAGTTCAACTAACAAAAGGAATAAGACGAAGGCCAGCACATGGTCCTGTTTGTCCTGTGGACTCACTTTTTAAGAATGACAAACCATCATGACCAGTTCACAACAGACTACATCTATAAATTGTAAACTTTAGTCACATGTTCATTTCTACTGCCATCTCTGCATGTCCAGTAGTATTATCCTAAGTAGAAGAGATTCAACAAGTCAGTGCTGTGATTTAAGTCCATTTGGTTCATTTTTATCTCCGCCAAGGAGGTTATGTTTTTGCCGGCATTTGTTAGCAACATAACTCAAAAAGTTATGGACGGATTTTGATGAAATTTTCAGGATTTGTTGGCAATGGTACAAGGAAGAAATGATTAACTTTGGTGGTGATCTGGAAGAAATCCTGGATTCTGGTCACTTTGAAATTTTCGTTAACATTGGGGTCAATGGGGCCAAAAAATGTTGTTTCTCAGTGTCTCGGTTAATTATTGACCAAACCTAATAAAATTTTCAGGAAATGTTCGCTCTGAGACAAGGAACAGATGATTAAAT
>JAPSES010000258.1:22020463-22031129 GCA_029822895.1 Maxillicosta whitleyi
GAAAGTACAGATAACTGCCACAAAATGTAGTGAAGTAAAAGTATGCATTATTATTTTTACTTAAGTAAAGTACAAATGCAAAAAAAAACGACTTAAGTACAATAAGAAAGTAAAAATACTTTGTTACACTCCACCACTGCATATAACAAAAATAATATTTGAAGGAGGGATCAATAAAGTGCATCTCATCTTAAATAGATCCATGTCATATACCCAATAGGCATTTAGATCTATCTGTATCTATTAAAAATGTCCAGTGCTTATTACTGTTACATTTGATTTACTTTATTTATGTTTTATTACTGAACCATAGAAATAAAGTGTATTCTTAATCAACATATGCCCTCAGTTATGGGTACGTATTTTTAAAGTGCATTTATTTTAGTGAATTCCAATGAATTAATTTGTTATTTGCTTCTTTTTGACTCTGTCCCTCAAATACATAGATAAATTCCATCATTAAAGGTGGTTAAAATTAAACATGTTTTAAAATGCGTTACCAGCATCCACACAGAATCAGAATACGAACTTTCAGTTTGGGTTTTGTTTAAAAAAAAACAACTCACAATCGTGTCTAAACTTGGCAGAAATAGAGAAGATTCCCACTTATCATGTAAGACTGAAGTGATCACACACACCAGGTTTTTCAAATCTGTCTTTTTCTTCTGTCTGTGTCTAGGTCCAGAGGGCTGTAACCTGTTCATCTACCACCTGCCGCAGGAGTTTGGAGACAATGAACTCATGCAGATGTTTCTGCCCTTCGGCACCGTCATCTCCTCTAAGGTCTTCATGGACCGAGCGACCAACCAGAGCAAGTGCTTTGGTGAGTTATTCACACAGGCAACACACCATGTAGAGTTTTACACATCTATACAGGACCCCCACCTACTGCACACATACGGACGTGTGTCTGTGGTCAGTGTAGGGGGTTATACAGAGTTTTATCCATTCATCTGAAGGTAAAACAGTGGCAGATCTGGATGCGCAGGCTTTACTCTAATTATGTGTCTGCATACAGTAAGAGGATGTGAAGAAGTAGAGACAAATACTGGGAAAATAAACTCACAAAGCACACACAAGGGAAATGTGCAGTGGATTATAATACATGACAGAATTATTTTCCACCAAATCCACCAAGCGAGTTTATATGCAATGTGATCTCTATAGTTTTCTCAAAATATTCAGACATTTGTGGGTGTTGTGTAAAAACTCACAGCTAAGGCGTGAAGCTTCATGGTGAAAGCTCCATTTTCACAATAATGGAAGTTTTTTTTATTTATTATTTTCATGCTGCTCACAAAACAACAGACTTTCTTGTTAGAGGAAAAGTAAGTTTCCTCTTGTGCCGTGGACTCTGATGACGTTTGACAGCACTCAGACACAGAAGCTTGAATGATCTTACCCTGACTGACTGACCTGAATTTGCATCTTGATGACTGCTGTGTTTTGGCATCTGCGCTAAGGGAAAAAATGCAATGAATACATTGTAGCCAAACTAGCCATGATGCAGTCGATCAGAGTCCATGTCCTTGTTTCTGTTTGGCAGCTGTGTGACCTGGAAACCTTGAGGTGCTGTATCAGCATCCACATCACCGTTCTGTAACCCCAATATCTGTCAATAGGCTCACCGCTGAGGCTGATTCACACACCTCCACGCCTCCTGTCCCATTTAGCTCTGTCAGCCTATGCACACTAGCAAGCCCCAGGGCTTATAAAAACTTTGAGGAGGCAGGAAGGGATGCTGGGAAAAGGGGGGAGGGAGTAGGGAGGAGGAGAGGGGAGCAAAGGACAATTATGGATCAGCATTTGTTTTCACTTCAGGGAACCGTAGAACCCTGGGCAAAATTGATCACCAGTGCTGTCTCCCTGGGGGGACTTAATAACATATAAATTCATGAAAGAAGACCTATTTGCAGTATTGACTTATACACTATGCATTTACAACATAATGTTAGGTCTGGAAGGAGGGAGCACACTGGTGTAATTAATCTAGAGAGGAGAAAGAGGGGATAAACTTAGATTGATGGTGTGCAAAAGACAGGGAAGCAGCCGGAAAGAGACAAAGCACACTTGTAATGTGTGACAGGACTGAGAGGAGGGCTTAGAGCTCTAAGCCTGCATCTCCACTCCATCTTATCTCACCACCCCAACGTGTTAACGTGATGGCGGGTTAGGAGGTCACCTCCTTTCCCTGCCTGTATACTTTCTTCATACTTCCACTCAAAGTCTCGTCGCTGCCCGGTCTTCGCCCTAATGGGCCGACCCGGAGCCAAGCAGGCCAGGCAGACACGTCTCCCAGGTGGCTGTGGACGTGGAGAGGCTCCTGCTGTTTTTCACGGGTCATCGACTGTTCCTAATGACACCACAGACACAGGGGAGCGCATCAAGCAGAGACACACTCCACTGCAGTTTCTGGTCACTGAATTTTCAAGGCTTTATTTTTACACATGATGGAAACAGGATGTTCAGCATAGGTTTGAGGAGGGGTTTATCTGGGGGGAAATGTACCAGGGGGGTTTTTATGTCTGCAGCAGACATGTCTGTCCACGTTGAACTGTGTTTGCTCTCCAACAGCGACTTGTCCTCATTCACTATTGTGTTTTTTTGTGCCTTTGTAACTAAAAATAACTATATATTGACAGAGACCTGACCTAATTTATTACTAAATTGATCAATATTGTGGAATCAACAGGTCCATAAACACATCACCAGTTCTCATCTGCATAGGAGAGTCAGCAGATGACATGTCAGCATCCTGCATTGTTAGAAATATTAAAGATGTACACACTCACTATCTTCACACTCACCATAGTGTAAACCCTCTTAAATCCTGGTTACCACTAAACTGTGTTCAGTAGTATGTCTGCTGAAGCTTGGTGTTCCATGTTCTTTACATTAAAATTTATGTAACATCATAATAGTGATGTTGCATCAGGGTTGTATAGTTAAAACATAAATGTCATTAATTGAAATAAAAAATAAAATCATTTTCAAAAACTTGAAAGCTAAATAGAAACTAAAGTGCAGGTAAATTTATTGTTATTTTCATATTAGAATAAACTCTGAGGCATTAACCTTTACATACTTGTCAGGTCAGATTTGACCCATTTTTACATTAAACAGTAGTAAAATAAATACCCTAAACATCATTATTTTATTCTGAAATTTCATTACTTTTCTTAAATTTTGCCAAAATACACAAAATGAAAATATTTTAAAATGTTATACTTTTGTACAGGTGCTACAGATTGTTGGACATTGACATTGGTTCAGGTCAATTTTATATATAAATCATAATGTTTTTTATGTGTTATGTAAAACAGGACATGATACTGTGTGATAGTAGATGTTTTTCTCCAAAAACAAGTTTGTAAAACTTAAAAAATATGCTTGAAACAAACTGTGAAGGTTTAAGAAATGACCAGTTTATAAAGGGTTAATGGTTGATGGTGTTCAAGGATAAAACACAGTATGGGCCTTCTAATAATTACTGGTTTGCAGATCATAGCTGATATCATACACACACGCGACACACAAAAATAATAAAACTGACACCAAAATTAAATGAGAATTACATTTTTAAAAAAATAGATGAAAAACATCCTAAAACAAGCTTAACTGAATTAAAAAATGAACCAAAAACATATAAAAAATAATAAATAATCTCAATTTTGGAACAGATAACTATTGTATTTTATTAAAACTCCTACGGTTGTTATTAAAGTCCTATAATAGTGTACCTTATTTTTAATTTTACTAAAAATAGATGTTAACGCTTCGCGATTTTTTAGCGTCAATTCACTAGATGCACAGGGCAGAGAAGTGTTTTTAATCCTGTTTTGTTAAATGCCATGCATTAAAAAATAAATAAATAAAGAATGTTAATGTGGTGAGGAGGTGCATCATGGAGCCAAACAACAACAGAAAATATATTTATTATTATATTACCGTATTTTCCAGGCTATAAGCTGCACCTGAATATTAGTCACATCTGACTATAAGCCGCAGGTGTCCACGTTGTGACATGAGATATTTACACAGAAAGATTATTAAAATATTTATTTCCATACCTTCACTGCTTTTTTCCAAACAGTGCCTGTAACGCAGCAGTAAAAGTAACATCTGGTTAAAAAAAACACAAAACTCATTAATATCTATCCATCTTCCTCCTGTCACTGAAACCATTGAACTCCTCTTCTTCAGTGTAAATACATGTGCATTTGTTCATGTGTTTTCCATGATGAGGGAGTGTGAATGAGTTAAACTTAAAGCTAACATCTTCCTCGTGCATCACCTGTTCCAGCTGTCTCTCACTTTTGCACTTCCTGCTAGAGCGCCCCCTGGAGGCTGTTGCTCCATAAAAATCCATACTCGAGCCACATCGTTGTAGAAGCCGCAGCGTTTAAAAGCAAGAAAAAGGTAGTAGTATAGTGTGGAAAGTACGGTAGTCGTGTTCGTATAGAAAATAACATGTTATCACAGGCTCTCCACATGAACCTGTGATAATGTGACGTCCACAGAAGCTGCTTTACATCACAAACTCCTCCAATTGCTGGTTTTCTGAAGAACCGCATGATGTATGAGGACGTTCCTCAGCTGTTTTCCGGTCGTTTCAGTCCTTTATATTAAACGCTGCCCTTAGAATCCTCATCCTGCATGACTCTTCCTCTTTTAGAGCTAATGAACTTGTCCTTTTCTCCAGGTTTTGTGAGCTTCGACAACCCTGCTAGTGCACAGGCAGCTATTCAAGCCATGAATGGCTTTCAGATCGGGATGAAGAGGTTGAAAGTCCAACTAAAGAGACCGAAGGATGCCAGCCGCCCTTACTGACACAGCCTACCTTCAGTATTCACTGCAGCAGCACAGGTGAGCTGTCAGAACGCTGTCGCTGCTGCAAGATTTAGATCAGGGGTGTCAAACATAAGGCCCACGGACCACAACTGACCCGCCAAGGGTTACAGTCTGGCCCAAGGGATGAATCTGTGTGTGAAAAAATTACACTGAAGATATTTACAATCAAGGATGTCAAACTCATTTTAGCTCAATTTGATCTCAAGTGGGTCCGACCAGTAGCATAAGAACAAAGAAATTCAAAAATCCAAAGTTTTAACAATATTATATTTGATACTAAATGTTTTGTGCATTTGTAGATCTGCTGTAATCTGTCATGCACATATATTAATTATTTATTAATTTGATAATCACATTACATTTGGCTGACGCTTTTATCCAAAGCGACTTACAATGTACTAGCATGTATAGCGTAATAGGACTTGCCCAAGGGCCCACCTGGGATTCAAACTGGCAGCCTTCCACACCAAATCAGATGTGCAAACCACTAACCACCCAGTCACATATATATACTGTCGTGGAAAAAATTATTAGACCACCCCTTGTTTTCTTCAGTTTCTTATTCATTTTAATGCCTGGTACAACAAATATGATGATAACAACAAAAATAGCTCATGATAGTTTAATTTCAGAGCTAATATCTATCCATTTAACATGTTTTCTTAATAAAAACCATAATCACTGTGTCATTGTACTGATAAAAACAGTGCTTTTAGACATTCTGTGTTTTCTTTTGTGTCTGTTTTAGTCACATGACACACACAGGAGTTAGGACTTGATCACATAACCATTGTTTTTGATGACTTTTGATGGTCTAATAATTTTTTCCCCGACTGTAAATAATAAGTTGAGGCATATCATTAAAACTGCTCTTAATTTTCTGAGGAAATTTCAGGTTTTGTGTAAAAGGATAGTTTGTAAATGTAAATATTTTCCTAATTAAATTGTACTTTTTGCAGTGTTGGAGTTATGCGATTATTTTAATGGTCCGACCGTCTTCAGATCATGTTGGGCTGTACATGACCCCTGAATTAAAACAAGTCTGACACCACATAACTCCACTTTAAGGATTGTCAGTGGATTTTTCCGGCAAACTTGACATCTTTTACTACTTGTGAAAAGAGGTTTACACAATTAAAATCAATGTGAATGCAAAGTCAAGTGTTTTGTGAAAAATAAACACCTTAACCCATAAAACCCCAAACATCCACCGACGACCAAAGCCATCTACTGATATAAACTAATACCTGTTGATCCATTAATTCTATCAATACGTGTAAATAATTGGTGTAAAATACAGTTTATCATCTTTTCATGGTCACCAGATATGACCCTTTTGGACATTGAGAGTCTCAGTAGTTACCATGGAAACACTGTCATCTTCTACAACATTGATTCACCAGTAAAACCCATGGATCAATGACAGTGAATGGAAACACTGGGTTTATGATCAGTTATTGATATATTTACTGGGAAAAACAAGCTTTTCCTTCAGTTTTTCTGTGTTTTGATATAATAACCTCACTCAAAATGTTCACCAACATACAAATTAATAAGAAAATACATGATTTACAGTGAAATATTCAAATTATAGAGGACAATATTATAATAAATGGTGATAAACTGCTTTACAAAAGACAACATGAGATAAAAATTCACTTGAAAACTCCCACAAACATAGCTCTGGGTCTTTAGGGGTTAAGGTTCTGCAGAGCTGTAGTATCTGCACATTTGTCCGAACTATAGGGGTTGATTTCACGCGGCACAGCAGGCGTATTAATTATGGCAAAATCTGTCACCATGGTGATTGACAAAGATTGATCGTTGTGCCTGTGTGGGTTAGCTCTCTCCAGACCATTAGACTGATATAATGGAGCCATATTGAACTATAAAGTTTAAAGAAATGGATCTTTTGAATGACAGTTTAATGAGCAAGTGAGATCTGAAATGGCTAATTTTCCATTTTCTTCTATTTGGCAGGTTTTAGAGGACACGTGAAGATATCTCGGAGGAGTTCAACTTTTTTTCTTTGAAAGCAAAAATATGTTTTAAAAAAAATCAACACATAAGGAATTTTTGAAGACATATCAGCATTTACTTATTATGAAGATATAGGTTACGGCAGAAAAAAAGAAGATGTGAAAGAGGAGGCGCTTCACCGGGGGACTTAACAGTACCAGATGGCACAGTGCAAGAAAGACGAGAGGAAAAAAAAATTGAAAAAAGATGTGATGAGACTGAACAACAGAACTTTTTTCTTGTTGAGACTTGAATTGTTAATTAAGCAACAAACTAACAAACAAAAAAGCAGCAACAACAAATAGATTTCTATATACATATTATATACACATATATATAAGGAAAGAGGCGCTTGTGGCTTTTACTGTACTGGACAAATGAGGGTTAAAACTTGAAGATCAAGAAAAACAGTGGAAAAAAGAAGCTATTCTATGAGTCCACTGACAGACTTTCTTTCTCTTCCCTCTTTCTCTTACTCTCTCACCGTCTCTCTCAGCAAGCGCAGAACTATGACTCTTGGAGGTCACTGAGGTTTCCATTAGCAACAGTAGAACTGCAAATCTTTCACCCCTAAGGGACCAAAGGACCAAACATTTTTATTGTTCTGAACAGTAATATATAGTATTAATGATACTAATACTACAAACTACTACTAATAATATTACAAGTTAAACTTAAGAAGAAATACTAGCTTCAGGTTGATAAAAAAAAAAAAAAAAAAGAGGAAAGGGGTTTTGGTTTCTTTTCCTTTTACATTTATAGCTACTGGGTTTGAGAATATTAAAACATACAGAAAAATGTATAAAAAAAAAAAATAAAGCTATACTATTTTAGTGGCGTAGAATATGTGGGTTAGACATTGTTTCGGGCATGTTCAGATATGTTGTTTTGCCACTCATTACTCCATCTCCATCTTAGTGTTTCATCTCGGAGGTGTGATGTGTCGGTGTTATTGTGTCTGAGGAAGGAGAGAGAACAGTCCCGTAGTGCCAAATGTGACACAATAACAAACCTCTTAAAGCAAACACCAAACAGCTACAGCGTGTTTAGCCGTGTGACGCTGCCTCCTGCTCTCATCAGATACATCCACCTTCTAATTGATCGTCACTGCGAACTTACAGAAGCGAAGGGTCGAGCCGTGCCGTCATTAAAGCCTCAATATTACAGATAATCTGACCATAAAGCACTGTGGTAAAAGTGCCAAGCGGGCCGAGCTGGATCTGCGGCAATAAAACGGAGCAGCATCTGTAACTGCTTAATAAAATATACAAATGAGCTTGACAGCAGTTGTAAAAATTTCCATCGGCGTGTCACCGTCCGTCGGTGGCGGGTCGCGGCCTCTCTTGCTGCCAAGCTGCTCCAGCTGCTCCCAGCAGGAGGGAGGACACCCCCCTGCCCTCCACCTCCTCCCCCTCTTCCACCCTCTCTCCCCTCACCTCCAAGTGCCAGCATATATTTCTCTTAATAGGGACCATCGGTTCATGGGGACTGAGCGCTAACCCACTGCATAATTAGGATAATGATAATATTGATCCGATGGGGAGCGGCACCGCGGGGCAAGAGATGCACAATCAATTCCACATTGGCATTTTGAATGAATTGACTGACTGACAGAGTTCATTTTTCTCTCAGTGGTTGGATGAGTGAAAAAGTAGTCATTTTTTCACCCCCCCCTCCCCTCCCTTACCCCTTGTAGCTGCTATGCGGAGCCTCTAAGTGGGCCCCAAACCTGACACATCCAGTCTTGACACCTCATTGTACTTTATTATTACATAGAAGCTCAAAGGTTGGTGTTTTTCCGCGGCTGTGACAGGATGTTTATATATTGTTTAGACTAGATCGTATGAGTTCTTCAGTGAAGAGCAGCTGTATTTTTTTTTTCCAAAGGGTATAATAGCACAGTAAGAGCTTGTACACAGTGAGGAACAGCCTTAGGAGGTCAAATTAAGAGCAAAATGATCCATCAATTAGACAGCGGCAGGCCTGTAAGTGTAGCTGCTACAGCTGCTGCTGCTTCAACAAGACGACAGCTTACCATTAGCGGCGGTCACACACGGCTCCTATACAGTGTGGTCACGACACATCACACCGTCTCAGGTCTGCTTCATTAACTCAACCAGCATCACCTCATGCTGATGCGTTCACGGAAGGAGACGTAACCACACGCTACATCCGAGATCAAATCGGGTTTTGTGTTCATTTGTTTGCTTTTGGACTCGCCTTTCAGTTCTCCATTTCAGCCTGGTATTTGTCGAGCTACCATCCGCTCTGTCTTATAATTCATGTTTCTCCCACTCGTCTGTTGGTGAACTCAGTTTGCTCTCTGAAGCAGCGTGCCCCTCAGGACTCAGCGAGACCTCAGAGCTCTGATCATTTCTCTAAACTTTCGACACATCAGTGCTTCTCCCAGCATCACAATGCCGTCTCTGCGGCCCCATCCACAGTCTGCACAAAACACCACTGCTGTACCGCAGAAGTTATCGCCGTAAAGGTTCTTTAGGACTTCTCTGAACACGCTCTATCCGTTCTTTGACTTTTACTGCAGCTCATTCTTTTTTTATTTGTGTGATTACGAAGGAAGGCGCTGTGTAATTTTCAGTCGACACTTTACACATGTTTACCTCCTTCGCTGTATATTGTTCTGTTGCAAGCAGCACTTTGATGCTGTTAAAACAAAATATGCCTTTTTCTCATTGTGAATTGCCAAATTATGCAAGCATGTCCACGTCAGACTGTAAATGTGTGCCAGATTCCTCCAATAGCATACATTTCTAAGAGGAAGTTACATGAATTTTCAGGAATAGGATAAAATACATGACTTTTTTTTGTTTTTTTTTTTATAGCGGTGAAACATTTCAGGAGACGGGTCAATTCAGGCTACATGACATACAAAAGGTTTTTCTTTTTTTTTTTTTTTTTTTTTTCAGTGAAAGCTCTATATTTTCCAGAAGACGGCGTTTTGCCTCTGGTGAGTTACTGTCAGGGCCGAGCAGCTTTAAGAAGCTGTGATATACGAACACTGTTCTGTCCCCAGGCCATACAGGGCCTTCCAAACCCACTCAGAAATCCTTTCTTATGGGATTTCTACTGGAGAGTTTTGTAAATTATTAAAATCAAATTAAATGTGGCCTTCACAACAGTTTGGGTAATGCAAATTAAAGATGCCAGCTGTGGCTGAAATTTAATGAGTTTGAAAGATGTTGAGCTAATTTTATTCTGCCAAGGAGACAAAAAAAAAAAAAAGAAACCCAACATTTGATTGAACACAATTAAAAGCAGTGAAGGTTTGTGGACGGAGAGCAGACTGAGTGCGTTTACCGTCTGCAGTCCACCGGCCTTTAGATCCTGTACATATCCACGCTAACACTACGCAGAAAAAAGCCAAGAAATCAAATAAAAAACCTTCGACATAAGTTGAAATGACCAAGAAAGAAGAACAGAAGTGGTAACGGCAGTAATAATATTTCCAATAGTGTTCTAATTTAGCTGCATGTTCTCAAACTAAAATGTATCTTTTGCATCGTTGTCACTCTTGCATCAATATTTTCGCCATTCTTTTACTATTTCTTGTCCTACCATAGTGCCCTTTCAATCTCTGAGCATGCTCAATGGGGGCTGGGAGGGTTAAAGATTATGATTATGGTACTACTTGTATTAACAATGATTCTTTAACTATGGTTTGAATGCTAAGGATAGTAGCTTATTATAAATATGAAATCTGTATATTATGGAAAATCAGCACAGGACCTTTCTTTGGGTACAGATAGGTTAGTGTTTGACATGGGCCGGGTGGGGG
>JAPSES010000258.1:22041097-22059197 GCA_029822895.1 Maxillicosta whitleyi
CTTACAGACCCTGTAGACCACATTAGACCTTACAGACCCTGTAGACCACATTAGACCTTACAGACCCTGTAGACCACTTTAGACCTTACAGACCCTGTAGACCACATTAGACCTCAGATTGTCGCCTCACTGTCCTCACTGTAACTGTTGCTGTGTTCTAATGTATTCAGAAATTACCCCATAAAGGGTTAATCTCCTACTTTTGTTAAGTTTGATTTTTATCCAAATTTTAAATGTCAAGTTGTCAGGAATCTCATCCCCGTTTCAGCAGAATGAGAGTGCGCTCTCACATGGGGGTTATTATATAAGGCTGGTGCTGCCTGACAGTGCTGTCAGATGAGATGGCTGTATCTCAGAGGATGACAAGATGAGGCCCGGAGCTTTTTTTTGTGTGTGTTTGTTTGCTTAAAATGGAGAAGTGAGAGGACAAGCAGACAAACAAACACGGCTTTCACCTCGCCGTCTGCAACCGAGCTGATGAGTCATGTGTTTAGACAAAGGGCTCGGAGAGGTGGTCTGAGCTCCATCACCTGGTCTCAGCAGCATCATGGAGTCTCATCACCCATGTTCGGCTGCATCTCTCCTGTTTATTTATTTATTTATTTATTTATTCTCCTTTTTTTCCCTCACCTCCCCCTCATTGGCCATGTCTAAAATCACTTGTTTCGCTCTGATGTTGTCTTAATGTGAAGAAATGGGACATGGAGAGATTAAGTATGATTACATGTGACGACACATTCTGTCACTCAGAGACACAAGAGGATCAAATATCTTAATTCAAGATAAATACACACGGTCTAATTATAGAGCGTTCCATCTTAAAGTGTTCCAGAGATATGAGCAGGAGCTTCTATAGTTGGAGAAAAAAAAAAAAAAACTGGCATTAAAACCTGATCCATCCCTCTGTCTAATCACTGCAGTTGTTGTTCATATAGTGCAAATATGTGCGCCCTGTGCTGTTGTTGTTGACTCTAACCTGGTGTTAACCACAGACTAAATCCCTTTTGGAGCCGTGCAGTGTTCTGGCAGACAAAAGCAAAGCCAGCAGCCAGCTCAGCACTCAGAGGTAACATTTACACAGGGGACTGAGAACATACTGTGGATCCCTACAGCTACACAGCCAGCCTGTCATAACTGTCTATTCTGCTCCTGAGCTGTCACACCTTATGGGCTGAGGACCCCACCAGGACGCCGCCGGAACTACAGGAAGACAGGAAAAGCTGCCTCTGCACAGGTCTGCTTGTCATTTTAAGGCACTCCTACCATCTGATTTCTGCACGCCAATGAATAAAAAAAACAGCACTTTGAAAAAAAAAAAAAAAAAAAAAAAAGTCTGAAGCTATAATGAGGACATGTGGTGTAAATACAGAAAAGCAAAGTCTGTTTGTTTTTCCTTGATCCATGCACTGTTAAAAATGACTAGAATTTACATTAAAAAGTTGTAAAATTGTAACATAAAAACACTGTGTGTATGTGAAAATGCAGTTGAAAAGATACAATTAAATCAAATATATATTATGTAGTTTTAATACTAAGAGTATGTTAACAAAACCAAATAAAATAATGTATTTCAGTTGCTTTGAGAAAATATGTGGTGCTGTTTAAATTGTAAGACCATCATGTTGAAATAAATATAACCTATTCTCACACTTAAAAATAAATAAATGACTAAAAAAAAAAGATATTTAACATTTTAAATATGTAAATATCACCAAAATCCAGTGTTGAATTCATGTTTAAAATGTTAAAATTACATGTTATTCTGAAAAAATGTTCACGGTTTGATGTGATTCGGTGATTTTTTTTTTTTTTTTACAGTGTTGTTATGGTAACCGCAGCTGCCAGTTCTTTTTTTTTTCTGTAAAAACAGGATTTTTTTTTTTTTGTGCTACCAGGTTTCATTCAACACATATCAACTGTTTATTGTTGAGCTACTTTTTTGTCAAGAAGTGAGAATCATCCTAAATACTGACCTTTTTTTTATGTTTTTACTAAGCACATACTTTTTTTTTTCATTTTGCATCTTACAAACACTGACACATTTATATACATGCAAAAAAAGAAGCTAAATTAGTGATAGTAATTATGCACTGAACGACAGTACTGTGGACAAGTCTAAGACCACATTTATGTTTGATGTTTTTGCAGAGTTTAAGTGAACGTACATATTTATTTCTCATTCTCTTTTCTTCAGATATGACAAGAAATCACAGGAAATGCACACACGGCTTTAACAGACACATTAAAAAAAACCTAAATTAAATATTTTCTAAAGGTTAAAGTCTGTATTTAGTGTGACCTTTGACCCCATGACAAGAAGCAGCACAAACAGAATGAAACCTGGAATAAAACATCAGAAAATGAATGCAGTAAATCTGAACAAAAAGGTTAAAGATACGGTAAACACACTGAATATGACCACTTTGGTTAATAAAAGTAGTTTTCTCCTCATACTTTAGTTTTCCCAGTTGTACGTACTTCCCATATATCCAGATCCGATCTTCATACAGACACTGACAAATGCACATGTGGTCGTTAGAAACCGAAACCTAACCTTTTGTACTTTTGCACAGAACTGTAACTGTTTTAATGTCACACGTTTTAGTTCCATACAGCCTTTTAGTATGATTTATAACAAAATAATATCATAGTCTGGCCTTGAAGAATGACAACAGAAAAAAAACAACCCTTCATACTGAGTGTCCAATACTTTAATACAGAAAATTACAGATACACCACAACACATTAGTTTACTTTTCTTATAATGACTCAAAAATGACCTACGAATCACAACAAATGTAAAACATATTACAGTTAAAACATCTATACACAGGCAAATGTACACAATATAAAACACATATATACACTCTTTTAATATATTATTATATAAAGATTTGTGTTTTTTTTTTCTTTTAAAACTGGAAGCCAAACAGCTTGAAGAGGGAGTGTTTCACAGAGGAGGTGGGGGGGCTGCTGAATATCACACTGACATATGACAGACTATTATGGATAGGTAGTTTTTACATACAGTTGTTGGATCCTGTGTTATATAACGGGCCAATCTCTGGAGAAAAACAACACATTTGAAACAGAAAAGGAAGTAATATTTAAACACACAAAACTGACTGTTAAGTGCTGTTGACATTAGTGAAGTATACAGGACCTAGACGCCACGCTGCTCTGCAGAAACAGCTGCGATGCGGAGTTCATTTAATGCAGCTTTACATGTGGTGGAGTGTTTAGACATTCGTGCATAATCATGATTTTCTGAAACAGGAAATATTTACAACAAACTCACTGTGATTGGCTGCCTTCAGGTCAGCGCATGCAGACGCACACACACACATACACACACACACGAGTTTCATCTTTTCAACACTGCTGTAAACAAATTAATAGTGAACCTTGACAATATGAAACCAACAGTGTTTCTGTTCAGCTGTAGAGACACTGGTATCAATCCACAGAAAATGCAGGGGTGTAAAAAAAAACGCCGTCTTTCATCAGTGGGAAATCCTTCAAATGAGTAAAAACGGAATCGATCACAACATTCACAGATTCCAAAAAATACACATATATATGTCTGTGCTCGAGTCACTCTTTCCTCAAGCTGGTGATGCTTCCACGTTCTGTTTGTCTCCATGTTTCTCTTTGTTTAAATCATTTATATTTATACATTTTTTACAAAAGCAGCAGAATGAGGAGGAGGAGTGAGAGCAGACAGTGGCTGTTGTGTGTGTGTGACAGCCCTTTGTTGTAAAGGCGAGGAGTCCTCGGGGAGTTCTGCTTCAGTTTACTGGGCGGCAGCGCCTTTAAATCCTCCAGCGCGCCGTAGGCGGCCATAGAGAACTCCGGATCTCCTGTAGTGAGCAAGTCAAACACACAGGACTGAAAGTACACGTCCTCCACCTGCAGAGTCTCTCTACACTTGGCCGTGGCCCGTTCCACAGTGTAGACCTGGTGAGGCGGCCGTAGTGGACCCAGCTCTGTGTTGGTGCCCTGCCCGTTGCCTGGTAGGCGGGGCTGCTGGCGGCCCAGCATGTGCTCTTTGATGAGCTCGTTGCGAGGACAGCCGTGCAGACACAGTTGCAGACCGCCATTGTCCTCTGAGAAGTCCAGTGTGTCCTCGGGCATGCGAATGGCAAAGGTCAGGTAGCTGCCCACACGCCGGACGATGATCGAGGTGCCGATGTATCTGGCCTGTATCTTCACCTGACGGCCCACGCCAGAGCCACCGCGCTCTACGATTGTGAGGCTGCCACTTTCGCCGCCGCTGCGGGTTCCGTCCTGGAAGGCCAACGGCAGGTCTTCAGTGGTGGCCTGGTACACCTTCTGATCTGTGCAGCCGTGGTATGACTTGAAGATCACTGTGATCTGGAATGAAGAGGACAAAGCATTAAAATTAATGGGTTTACGCTGGAGTTACACTAGTCTTACATCATACAACTGGTAAATGACCTTCTAAGACCCATCTTTGTTGTGATAAAAACACAAAGGGAGGAAAACCAGTTAAAGCATTTACAAACAGTACCCAAATGCACCACAAGGTGGCAGCAGGAAACAAAAGTTTAAAGGGCTGTGGGAGCTGTGGATGGTCCACTCCAGCTTTGTTCCTGTGGTGACAGGGATTTCTCATCTGATGTAATCTTATCTCAGTTAATTGAAACAATCAAAAAATTAAAGTCAAGAGTTAGCTGAATGTCTCTCAACCAAACAAATGAAGATAAGAAATCCAAAATAAACCTAACACTACTGAAGTGTCATTCTTTCTTGCCTCACACATGTAATGTCTCTGTTTGATCAGGTACGTAGATTCAATACAGCCTCAAAACCTGTAGGAAACGTCACCGCCCAACTACAATGCTGCTGCTGAGACTCACTCAGTTACTGTGATTTGTATTCCAGCTGAGCTTTAAAAAAACTGGAGTCAAACCCTGTTTCTTCAAAGTATCCTGACAAAGCCGTGGCTGTGGTTAAGTTTACACTTACGGGGATACTGTATTTGATGGATGATTTCCTGTCTTAAGTCTGGCAGTTGAAAACAACTCTGAAAGCATGATGTGGGCATGGGGGTGCTGGCACAGACATCCACATGCTACAGGTTTACATTAAAGCTGCAAACCCAGAGTAAACTTGAACTGTTTTTCAAAAGCTTCATCCCTGCCATCTCACAGTGTCCAAGTTCATTCAAGTTAATATGATTTTACAGGTTTGGTTTGTTTTCACACAGATTGTACATGAAGGATTAGAAAGTGACAATTATTATGAAAATAGTAAAAGACCGCTGCCATCTTTCCATGGATAGCATCTGTACATAGTGTTTTTATAAGTATATGGAAGGTAGCGATAAAAAGTAGATGTGTCTCAGGTTTCATCTGTGAAGTTGCATTAAACACCAGTCAGTTCAATTAATGGAATTAAAATCCCTTGCTGCTGTCCAATTATTACTTTATTTTTCCACATTATTCCATATTTACACAAAAAGCGGCCAGTTAATTATTTGACCAGAGGGGTGAAAAAACATTCCAGATCGTGGTGGTGGAGGAAAATGTTTGAGTGAGCGTTAATCACTACCATATGACCACCCATGTGTTAAAGGTAGAGCGCTCAAGCATGTCTGTGATTCAACACCACTGAAGGACTCCCTCCTCTCTTTCCCTCATAGATCTGAAGGAGCTGCAAGACAAGAGGAATGCTGGAGGCTGGAGAGGCACCGTGGAATGACGATTAACTTCACATGTTTGATAGTTTATGGCAATACCTGAACTAGTGAGAGCGCACTCAGGACCAGGGAACCTATAGGGGCCACTAGTTTCCAACGTTTGGTAATGGTTTCTTTAGGGTGGCTGCTTAATTATCAAGCAATTTGCCTTTTTTCCCTTAATTTATTAATTATTTGCTTATTCTGAGTGAAACAGTCAGTATTTTTCACTAACCAACCATGAAAAATGGGATGAGGCTGGTTTAAGAAAAAAAAAAACATCTAAAAATTAGACGAATTACCTAATTTCAGAAGCAAATATCTAGAATTTTAGTGTGGAAAATCTCAAAACACTGGGCAGAAAATTGGAAATCAAATCTCTAGGTTTTGTCTGAATGCGACAAATATTTTTTTTCAAAAACACTGCTTCACTTTCGGTTGGGGCTTTTTCTGATTCTTTCTTAACAGATACATGATTTACCAGAACATCTAAAGGAACGATTATTTCCTTTGTCAATTATTTTCCAGAATAATCAATGACTTTTGAACTAAATTGTCATAAAATGGTGAAAAATAAAGATCAGTGTTCTGTTAAGTCCCAGATGACATCCTCAAAAGTCTTCTTTTGACCACAACCCAAAGAAATTTCGTTTACAGTCTGAGAGAAGTTAAGTAAAAGCAGATGGAAACAAAGCTGGGATCAGAGAATGAACTAGTCAACCTATTAGGTCACTTCATCATTGCAGGTCTACTTTAACCCATCCTCACCTTGCTGGTTGCCGTGGCGCTGGAGCCCAGCACAACAGGCACATTGGTCACCTGCACTGACAGGTAGCGGTTATCAATCAGAGGCCACGCCCCTTCCACCTTGCAGGTCTGAAACTCATCTCGGAAAGTCCGTAGGTGTGGGTCTCCAAATAATCCACAGTGGGCGTATTTCTTCTGCTGCCCCGCTGAACCTGACACCAGGACGCGGTTCTCGTAGTTGCACAGCTCTGACACAGCTGGCCGAGACGTGCTGGGGACCTTGGCCGAGGAGGTGGGGCCATCGCTGGAGCAGTTATACTGAGAGAATAACTCCTTAATGCGGAAGACAGCGGAGTGGTAGACCAGGTCACCCCTGCAGCTGCGTGCCTGCCGGCGGGTGCACAGTGCGTAGGCTCGCAGGGCGATGCAGTAGTCCACATCCAGAGCCACGTCCTCCTGTAGACCACCAGAGGTTGAGGTAGAAGCTACATACTCCGTGTTGCAGCGCTGGATTCGACACTGCTGGCAATGAGCTGCAACACAACAACAAGAGACATCAGTGTTAAAGTATTAAGAGGTTTCTGAACTCATCACTACACCCACTTTCATTTGTTTGACACTGCTATAAAAGGCAGATCCTCCTTCACTCCACAAACTGCCTCTTTATTACAAATAAACTGACACACTGTTAATAAGAAGCTTAAACTCCAGCTGACATGCACCACCTCAGTTCAGTACACAAGGAGTCAAAACTTTTCCACTATCAAGTTTAGTTCAATCAGGAGAGCCATTAAAACCCAAATGGGTGAGCTCACGAGGCCATGATCCCACACTGTGCTACAGAGTCAGTCAAAACTTATTTCCCCCAACTAGGGCAAACTCACTGTAGGAGGAAACCGACCTGTGTAGTTTGCCGCAGGGTGTTGAATGTGGTTTGGCTGTTGCTGAGGTAACTCCAGTCCATTAAGTTATAGTACATGGCACGGCAGGCCCTGGTAGCATATGGGACAGCTAATGTTGAGAGGATCACAAGAAACTAAGGGTCCATACCAGAGGCTGGGGTGGGGGTGAGGGGGTCTGAGCAGAGCATGTGATATCTGGGTGGTAAAGGCTGCGTACCCAAGTAATACATATATTAATGACTAAAAGAACTTTGACTTATGACTACCTCAGTCATAGAGAAAATGGTGGAGATTTATCATTTTGTTTTCAGTTTTGTGTTCCTTCTGGGTGGGATGTCACATACTCTGACTGGAATATTAACTTCAGCTGCATGGCAGATTCAATTTTCCATTTCCAACAGACAGGACATCGACATCAGCCAGCATCCACAACACATACATCACTTTTACAGCAAGGACTGGGATTCAGTTGCAACACAGGGCTCCTCTATTGCAATAGAATAATCTTGTGTTTGCTTCATCTAATCTCCTAACAGCCTGGGCAAAGACAACAAGATAAGCACAGCGATTCCAAACCAGCGCGTGCAAATATTTCTGCACCATTTTCTTTGCTTTCACAGAAGTCAGATGCACTGAGGAGGCATGACAGATTATTAACGCATCTCACAGTGACTGCACTTTAACACCAGCCCTGATAAAACTGAACCAGGGTGTGAGAGGTCAAGTTAGAGGCATTCTACATCCTTTGGCTGAATTCTCACAGAATCTGCAGTGATTGATGGTTTTTGACAATCAAAGCATGGACTGACATCAACATCCATGCTTCTCTGTTAAGGGTCCTTCTCTGGAACTTAGTTGAACATCAACAAGTGTGAAAACACATAAAAACAGAGAGGAGGAACTTCTGTTTATAACAATGACAGAACCAAAGGAATTCAACAAAGCATTAAAACTAAACTGAATCAGGCTGCAGTAAACCCCTTTAAGGTTAAATGTGACTGTTTGCAGTTTTCCTGTCTGAATAAACTTTATCTTTATGTCACATAATTCTTAAATTTACTCAAAATGTCTTTCATTACATATTTATACCCAGGTAATAATCAAGTAACATCAGTGTGTTAAATGTTCATGATGCCAACAAACAACTGGGACCAGGTGAGTGATTTTATAAAAACAGAAACTTTTAGTGATGTTGTTGGAGCTTTGATTTATTTAAAACATTCAAGAAAACACGTTAAGAGTTTGTTTTAAATGTTTTGTTCTTTGGAGATTTGTCACATAAACACAGAATCTAATAAAAATCCGATTGTTTCCTCTGAAGCGGCGACGCGTTCAGAGGCCAAAAAGTTGGACCCCTGTGCATGGTAGCTGGCAAAGTCACTAAATGAAGCATGAAAAGGAAGAAACAAGCTGTCCATAAATAACATTTGATGTGAGTAACACAAACTGGAAGTGGTTGTGAACTTTAAAGTGCAAAACTGACGCTAAAAGTGTCCGTTTTGGAGCGCTATTAGCGTCATTTGTTGGATAAAAAACAAGCCGTTTTCTCCGTCCAGTTGCTACTGTGCTATGCTAACACTGAGCTAACTCCACAAACCACGGATAAAACTCAACAGCAGCAGTTTGTGGGGTTTTTACAAAGTGGGAACTGTAAAGGAGGTGTTTTTAGATCGTTTGGGTCGTTGTTTTGTTTGAGAGAGGAGGCTGTTTGGTGAAAAAACACGCCCGTAAGTGAACTCGTGTTAGGCTAGCGGTCGGAGTGCTGCGGCTGGAGGCTCATCCTCCGCAGCAACAGGCTTTTACTTTGTCCGCAGCGGACCGGACAGCCTCGAACAAAGGCGACTTCTGTGACCCCCGGAGCCACAAAACACCCCCAAACTCCAGCAACTACGTGTAAGAAACCCACACAGTCGATAAGTAGGGTTAGTTAAGCGACACGACGCTGGAGAAAAGTTAACTTTGTCCACGTCCAACTTCATTCCATCGAGTGGAAGCAGCGGTTCACATGCAGGAGTGGAGCGGCACAGATTGAAAAGCCCTTACCTGGTCGAAACAGCAGCGAAAGTAAAACCATCGTCAACGTTACACAGTCCCAAAGCTGCCGCTTAGCCGTGATTTGAGGTCCGCTTCTCCCCATACCAATCCATTCAGTTAGAATGGAGTTCCTCGACTGCTTCTCATCGACGCTGTGGCTGCGGGAAATCAGACAAAAATTCGTCTTCCTTCCCAAGCGCTGTCATTCAAAAGGGGCCCCTGTCTTCAGGGCGGCTCTACGAGGGAGGGGTCTAAAGTGTAGACGGGGCCCAGAGGTGATTACTGGCCAATGAAAGACTAATTATTCACTAACCACTTGATATTTACATGTAGTGGCAATTACTGGGATGAGGACAGTGGAAAAGAAGCTCTAATAACAGTGACAGAAGTGGCCACACACACACACACACACACACACACACACACACACACACACACACACACACACACACACACACACACACACACACAGTTTTATTACACTAATATGACTCTACTACTACTACATACCAATACATGTAAGGTGAGATGTGATATTTAGTGTGTTCTCGGTGTTTTCTGAGGTTATTTATCGAACATAGCTGACACAAACCCCAGCTCTACAAAGCTCCCAGGTCAGCTAACTGTTGTGTTTGTCCCCCACCCCCATCCCAAAGACAAATGTTTGTGTGTTTTCAGCTCAAAGCAGGAATCTCTCACCTGTTGTTTTCTAACTCCAGCTTTACTGCTCAGATAATGGGATGTGAATGACACTCATGTGCAAACTAAATGATCACATCTAACTGAGTATTTTGAAGGTCAGTACAAGTAAATAATGCTCCTCAGTGCAAAGAGGCTGTGGGTATTGTGCCGAGATGTTTGCATTAATGACTGAAGAGTAGGATGGCTTTTATACGCTGTGGAGTCATTTTTCTGGTGTTTTAAAAGCCACTAAAACGTGACTTTCTGTTTTGTTTTTTTTTTCACTTGAAAATTTTCACAGAAATTACTCGTATTTTCTAACCAGCAAAATCTCTGTGTGCTATTATTTTTTCCATTACATTTTACAGCAACTTGTATGTTACTCTTTTCCTTTTGTGGCAAACTTTCCATCTCTCTCACTCCTCCAACGACACTCCGTCTTTCATTTGCACAGCTGCTGTGAGGCCAGACCACGCATAAGGCACATAGACTCACACAGCTCTCAGACTTGGGATACATTCTGTGGTTTTTGTGCCATGCAAATAAAGAATTTTAATGCACTAACCGGTTAGTAAATGAAATATTGGTATTAAGAAAATCAACAGTCGAAGTGTGCATATTTTGTGAAATTAGATTAGAGGTGATAGTGTTGTTTTGGTGCAGCTGGAACATTTGGGTTGTAGCTGTGGGTCTCCTTCTGCGCCTCCCTCCTGACTTTATGAGAGAGAAGTGAACCTAGACAGTTATTGGATCACTGGTTTTTCTATACACATGCTGGCTCCTCCGGCCACACAATTGTGTGATTCAGGTGGCCTGTCAGTCTTGTGAAAGGTCTTCACAGGCCCATGTTGATGTGGGGCTGATATATATAGTGGAGGGGGAAACGAAGACAGCTCAACCCAAGTGGAACGTTTGGATTGTTCTGAGCTGCCAGAAGGGCCTCTGTCACACTGGATCCAGTGTGCCAAGTTTATCCCCCCAGAGGGCTCTACCTTACTCTGTTTGTTCAGCTAATTTTGGAGGTTTGGTAGGTTGGTTGGTTGATCTGCTTTATGGCTGGGCTTTATAGTCACATTATAAATCCCCTTGAACAGGTTACACGTCATATTCCCCAAGACAGCTTAGACTGAGTGCAGCGACGCAGTCAGTGTTTGAGAGACATGTTGATGATGTGGATGCACAAATGAAAATGAATAAATGCCGTGTGTATCTCACCTTTTACAGTATTTGTCTTCACAGGCAGCTGATGACATTTCCTGAGAAAGAAAGCACATTTTCTTGTAACAAAGATAATGTTTAGTTTTAGTCATAAAGACACAACTCATGCGTGTGTGTTACACAAAAGTCAGAGATAAGTAAATCAAAGTTATGGTGCAGATCATAGTTTCTCTCAATGAGCCGTTTTCTTTGAGATGAACGGACGTTCCACACCGCGAGACTGATGAGCAGTGAACCGAACAGTTAATTGATCCAGGTGGACAGTAAGGATGAATTCAGCACATGAAAGCACAGCCTGTCAGGGCTGATGGGGGGGAGAAAGACCTCTTTCTTCCCATGTTTCCTTATGCACGTATTGCATTGCATGAACCAGCAAATATGTATACACTAACTCTGAAACAACTTGGAGTGAGTGAGTGGGTGGGTGGGAGAATTATAAGGGTGTTGATCAAGTAAAAAAACAAGGCCAGTACATTTCTCCTGCTGACAGTGGGCCACTTGTTCTGGTACAATAGAAAAAAATTAACTGCAGTGAACATAAGGACAGATGGAAAAGTAGATGAAAGGTAGGGAAGTTTTGGACAAACTTTGAGAATGTCTGAGAGAATAGAAGCAAACAACAGCAACAAGGACATAAAACCGTAAGCTTATAGCAACAGATATGTAGAGCGTAATGTGAAAGAGCAAGAGGAGAGAAAGAAAAAAGAAAGGGGGAAGGGAGGAGGAAGGGGGAGAATAAGAGGGAGTGAGGGATTGGGTTTCCTCTGACTGTGTGTCTGGGCAGCTCCACATGTTCCTCATTAAAGTCCTCACACTGTGGGACCAGCTCCACACCGGGATGCTTGTTTTTGTTATTAGGCCCAACGTGCTGTGGTCTGGTGGAAGCCCCAAAACAGGACTGGTTCAGGACCATCTCCTCTGCACGCTGTCCTCAAGCCAGTGAAAGACTAACTGCTCTGACATCACGAATATTACCTGACAAACCTGCACCGGCACGGCATTTATGAACATAAAAAGTTCACATTCAGATTACTTACACTATTGCAATACTGACTTACTTATTTTATTACTTTACTTTATTATTGCAAAACTAACCTTATATTCCTAAGTTGCACAACTATTTATTGAAGGCATATGTTTACACAGTGGACAAAAGCCATCCTATTGCACAATCCTAAACACAATCCTGAAAATGTAGTTGCAAAGTTTTTTTTTTTCCTGTATATGTAATGTTTACAAAATTTTTAAAAAAAGTACAGATGCAGGAAATTGGTAATGTTTCATGCTTCTGATTTATGTTTAATTTCATGCCTATCTAGATTTTGTCAACTGAGACATGTATCATGTTTCTTCTAGAGGTTGATAACATCAGAGATTGGAATCAGAAGTAGCACGAGCCCTCTGTAGCCTCCGCTAGCACCACACGGTTGCAATAGAAGCCACTCACTTATTGAATTTTAAACAGGAACCAGAGCAAATTGGCTGTTTTTTTTTTTTTCAGTGGGCCCCCGTCTGAAATTAAGTGGTGTATAACACAGCTGAGACAGGGAGTAAGATACAGAGAGACATGCAGAAAGGGAACGTGTCTGGTTCAGGCCTCTCGCTGTTAGAGGGGATCTGTTATCTCAGCAGAGATAAGGGAAACTGTGGTGTGAGTGTATACGGGGCAGCACTGATAGCATCTCTGCTCAAGGATCCCACTTACGGAGCTCTGATTGATAGCTGACAGCATACACAGGGGGGCTTTTGGAGTGTTTTTGTAGGACCCCTCAGTAGGTAGCTGAGCAGGCATCTGTTTACCAGGCTCCTTTGGATCTTTGTCACTGAGTAAACAAGAATTATCACACATGCATATGATCTTTGTAGTCAGCATGTGAGTTAGACCTCTGCACCATACAAAGCATGAAGAAATTACAGATGAAACCACAACATTTACCATTTAAGTGATGGCTTCACATGTAATACAAACAGTATCCTTTAGATTTTATCTGGACTTTTTGCTTTTTGTTTCCTTGGTCATCATCACACAACTCCCTCCTTTTTCACAGAGTAAATATTGACACAGCGTCAAGCCCCGCGCTCATGAATAGACAGTCAATGTACAGGTAACCCTAGCTCTGAGGTCACAGGGTCATCCCAGCCTGATGAGGGATGATGGGTAAAATAAAGGGAGAGCAGCACACAGAGGGACCTCTGATGTCCTTAGCCTTAAGGGAGAGAGTTCAGAGCCATATGACCTCTGACCCTGCCGATGTGTTTAAGGGAGTTCTTCAAGAGTTAAAGCTCTCCCCGATCTTATGTTCTCTAATATTTTTCTGCACAGTAGATCAAAAACGGCACCATATAAAGCTTCAATCAGCAACCTGAGAGGCATATCCCTCTGCACAGCTTTGTTTGAACATGCCTCGTCTTTCTCTTTTCAAGACAACACTCTTCAAGTTCTAGTTGCCTGAGCTGCCCTGTATTGTACAGAAACAAGCAACAAATTGCTTTGCGGTGACCTATGACTCCTCTTTGTGCTCATAGAATTGAAGTGTTAATAACGCAGCCCAGCGTTCACAGTTAATATTCAATACTATGGAATGTTCTTTATGTTTTTTTCTTTCAGTCTGTGTATAGGGGTCAAAATATGTTTATGAAGCAAAGAAAATAAACATTGGCTTTTGAATCTAAACGCAGTTAAAGCTCCTGTAACGAAAATAGACAATGGAGGAATTGAAATGGGCTGCTTTATTATGATTGTTAGTGCTCTTCATCTGCTGTCAGCTACGAGAAAGACCTTCTTATACTCAACATATATAAGCCATAAAGACGCCCAGAGGAATTCTTAGGTATTCACTTGTATTTTTTCTTTTCTTTTATGTTTTACTGATACTTTCATGGCTACATCTCAGATCACATGGGTAATATTTGATGGAAAATCAACTGGTTTTATACAACGTACAGTAAAGACGAAGTCATAGCAATTGCTTCATTGGGTTATAAAATCCCTTCCTCCTCTTTTTTGCCTGATGGCTCGAGGCTTAAACTGCAGATGGATTTGTGATAAAGCATGTCCTTCAGTTAGTCCACAACAGATGGTATTGTTTCGTCCCTGGCCCACCCTGACAACCTGAACCAGGAATAGATGCACAGACAATAACTCACGAGAGTTTACATTTGGACATTCTGATGCACCAAATTTAAGCCAGGGAGGTATTCAGAGAATGTTTCTTTCTGTCTGGATTGGTTTAAGGCAGTCAAACATGGAGGAGCATGGTAAGGGTGTACACATCTACTAATCAAGTCTGACTGTACACAGAGATCTGTTAGGTGTGAAGCAGTCCACATGAAGTGCTGCGAAATGGATATGACTGCTTTCCCCTGTTGCTTTTCAGCAGATGTTTCTCACAGTCATGTTAACATTAAGAAAAAAGAAAGTCCTTATACGGTTAAATGTGATTGTATGTGACACTCTCTGCAGAACAAAACAATCAGAGAAAGAAAAATGAACTGCTAGAGTAGTGTTCAAGCTGTCATTGATCAAGCAGTTGTAAGTATGTGAGTAACTGTATTATGCATTAAACCCCAAGGAAATTATACGAGTGAAGGACAACACGGTGTATATTTAAGAGCAAATCTTGGTTAGGAGCAGCATCAGTCTGAGGATGTTATGAGCCATGCCAGAGATAACAAAAAAGACACTTACCTTAGGTATTGTGTTTGTGGTTTATGCTGTTTTGTGAACTGGATCACAGTTTAAATTGGCAGGCGCTGTTAAACCTCACTCCCTTGCAACTTCAGCTGGCCAAATAAGAACTTGGGCAGCTACAGGGACAGATAGCCATTGGAATCAAGGCACATGACAACAGCTGTCTGTTTCAAGAATCGGCACTTTGATTAGAGCAGGATGGTAGTGAGCGATGTGGCCTAATTCCTACATATCTGGGTAGGGCACTTCGGAGAAGAGGAGGAAAAAAAAAAACAAGTGAAAGAACAGAATGGAAAAAAGTACACATGCGTGCATATTCAGAAACATGCACAGTTGCAAACACACCCACTGATATTACACTTATACCACTTATATTCATAGATATTCATAGGCTTGAAACCATGTGTCACACTTGGAGGGCTTCCCATTTTCTCTATCAAACACACAGGCAGAAAGGATATGAGTGCAGCCGACCGTTGGCCTTGGTGTGAGCTGTGTGCTAAGTGAACGCGACTCCTGCCTGTTACTGTGCTTGGTCCGCTACAGCCCCAGCTCCACCCCTGTCTATCTTCCTTTTACAGCAATCCTTTGTGTACGTTTTCATTTTATTTGTGTTGTTTAAACACCCGAGACCCCTCTTTCTTACACCGACCCGCAGCTTTATACCTACCTCCAACTCTTTCATGTGGCGTCATTGTTTAAGCTTGATATGAGCAGAATTCACAAAACAAGAGGGATCATGCCCCGTAATGTGTGTTTGGTTATCATTTGGCTGCTGCAAACGGGCCGAGGAGATGTGAATGTGATTAACCTTGCCAGACTGACTCAGTGTGCTCGCTCCGGGATATAAGCATGCGTTCCTGGTGATTTATAGGTGTGGAGCAGTCAGCCACAAGGCCTCAGGCTGAGGGGGGGGGGGGAAAGAAAGAAAAGGAGAGAGCAAAACAACAGTACTTAATTCAAGTCTGACAAATATTGTGCAGGAAATCCACACAGACTGCGCCATCAAATTCTTCAGACCCCCTGGTTCTTCTGCGTTCGTAAATTGCATCTTGTAAACTTACAGAGTCCACATTAACGGAGCCAAAAGAAAAAGAAACATTGTCTTCTTCAGTTGACTTTATTCAATAATACACCATACTGTTTCTGCTCTGCCCAGACAGCATAGAAAATGCATCTTCGCGAGCTCCCTGGGAAACGCGCCTCGGAACAGATGTGGATTTCCAATAAAAGTGATTCTTAATCCTGCATGCATTTTTCAAAGTTGTGAAATTACAAAATACCTCATAGGCTGAATATGATTCATTCGCATTGTTCTCTTCTACCTCCCAGAGTCTGTTCTGTCCAATCTTTTTAGGCAAGCAGCTGTTCACTCAGACAGCTGCATGGGCCATTCATTTCAGCCGGGAGGCAATTAAAAAATCAAGCCAATGTTGTGTTTCAGTTGATCCATTGCTATTTCTACACGTAATCCCCTCTCTCATGCCTCCGCTCTCTTTAACGTCCATGCATGCACACAGCCCTCTCACACATGCACACATGACGTACAGTAAACAGCCCCATCAAGAGCAGAGTGTCAGACGCCGCTAATGGCCAATCGGTATGAAGATTCACTTTTTTCTACAGACAAAAGCCCTAAATTGCAGCGACGTGGCACCGTTGGATTTTGGGCATTATTGGGGCCGGAGCTGAGAGGAGCCATATAATCTCCCAAGACTTACTGGTCCACAGATTTTTTCCATATCTTCTTCAGTGGAGGCATGTGGCCACACAAAGTCTCTCTGGCGTCACAGTGGCATTCAGAGGAGGGTTAAATCGAGCTGAGGCCATGCCTTGTGCCACTAGCACTGACGCATTCTTATAAATCCGTGCACGCATAAACATACGCATTCATACAGGAGGTTGCGTGCCCAGTTGTGCTCTAGTCCAAACACACACACACACACACACACACTGTCCATGCCTCCAGTTGTTCAGTCCTCTCATGGCACACAGCAGGTGTGAGGCGGTGTGTGATAGAGCAGGGCCGTGTGTGGGGGGGCGTCTGGGTGATCTGCAGTCTTAAGAACAGCTTTTCTATTGTTTCAAATATGTGTGCTCTTTTGGAATTGATTTGGAAAATTTAATGGGATTAAACCATTGGCCATGCACTTTGGCTTCTAACACAGCACAAGCACATAGTCATTATTGAAAAATGACTTAATTGGATTTGCCATATGTGAAAGTTTCATATTTTGAGGGATGTGGTTTTTACTGCTAACTTTCTGGGGCATTGTTTGACATTAGTAAACAGAGTAATTCTTCTAAAAACACGCCGTACTAGTCACCCTGCATGGTGCCAAACTGGCTTGAGCATCAAAGATATTCATCAGCCGCAGTCAGAGTCTTGACCTCAGTGTCTTTAAGTAGGAGTTTCGACGAGTGAAATGCCCGGTTGTACAGTAGACGGAGAATCGTCTCCTGCTGTTTTAGAATCAGAAATAAACCTGCAGGGGTCGAGTACTTTGGTAGTGTTAGAAAATTGCAAATCAAAGTGAACATTCCTGCAGAAAACGTGTGGAGTTATGCAAGTGTTATGTTTAGAATGTGAGAATTAAAACTTCAGGTCAGATAATGGAACTGGTTATTTGGTGAAAGATGAAAGAACATCACGATGAAGTCAATAAATGGGAAAAAATGAATGTTTTTCAGATTTTATTGGTATCAGCGCAGTGTGTTAGATCACTTTTCAGTGTTTTGATACATCTTGGTACTGTTTTGTGGTTTTTATAGTGACATTACACTAGTCACTTTTCTATTGGGCTTATGTGCAAAACTTTACTGATATTTACTAAATGTCAAAAAAACAGAAATGTGTTTTTCTATTAAATCCAGTGGTGGAGGAAGTACTGAAGTTGGAGGAAGTTTCTGAAATATTAGGAGAAGAAAGTACAGATAACTGCCATAAAATGTAGTGAAGCATTATTATTTTTACTTAAGTAAAGTACACATACAAAACAAACTACTTAAGTACAGTAACGAAGTAAAAATACTTTGTTACATTCCACCAGTGTGGTGTTTTTGTTAAAATTATGTTGTTAAATCACGTCCTTACGTACACTTTTGAAAGTGTTCATTTTACTCTGC
>JAPSES010000258.1:22069128-22080226 GCA_029822895.1 Maxillicosta whitleyi
CCGGCCCGCGGGGTGAATTAACTCATTTTAGTTCAGGAGCCAGATACAGACCAATGTGATGTCAAGTAAAATAATAACATTATAATATATAATGACAAGTACTAATTTTCTTCTTGGACTAATGCAAAAAAAATAACATTGCAGTATGAAAATTTTATATTTAAAACTATCATTTAACAGTAAAATGTGAATAATTTTAAATGTCTGAAGAAAATCATGTGCTATTTTAACACTATCCTGCCTTTTACTAAATGGCTTGTGTCTTTGTAGATCCACTGTGATCTGTGAGTTTTGTTACATATAAGCTGAGATGTACTTACTGTAAAAGTTACTACATTTTAATAATATTCTACCTGTTACCAAATGTTTGTGTAACAGTGTGTGTAATGCACATATATAAATCATAAGTTGATTTCTTACCAAACGTAAATTTTTTTTCACACCTTTTTTGAGAGGATAGTTTGTAAAGGTTAATATATATATTTTAGGAGAAAAGTCGTCATTTACAATGTATTATGCTGTTATTTTACTGGTCTGGCCCACTTTATATCACATTGTGCTGAATGTGGCAACTGAACTAAAATGAGTTTGACACCCCTGGTCTCAGAAGTCCATGAGTGGATGCCATTTTTGATCCAATATTTCCAAACTCCCCCCCAAAAAACTGTATTTTGTTGTAGCTATAAATGGGGGGGTGGGTATATGTTCCATTTTAACAGAATTAGTCTAACATCAGTAAACATATCACATTCAAACAGTCACCGGCTTCACTCTTAATAGAATTTAAGCTGTTTTTTGATCATTTTGGACATTGTTTAAAATAGATTATTCCAATACGTTTTCATTTTCATTCTTAATCTACTTTGTTTAAGCGGATAGTTACATTCTATAAGTATTAGGCGATTACCAACAACCTGTAATTGGTTTTATATTGAGGAGAAGAAGACAATGAAGAAGACAAGAAAGATGATGGGAAAAGGACACACTATAATACCACACTAATCCTGCTGCCATTCGGTAAATAGATAGTTTTAAAGACCCAAACCATAAAAAAGATGACTTTCTGACACTGCTTTGCACATGAATACAAATAAAACATGCTCTAACCTTCTCCGCTGCTCAGTTGTTTAATGTACACGTGTCTTTTTCGCTCCTATCATGACATTACACATTCCCATTTTACATCAGCATTAGTCATTTTTCCAACGCTAAGGCAGACAAGTTGGAGAATGTATGTGTTAGTAATTTGGAAACTTAGTTCTGGGGGGGTTACCGGTGTCATATCCCACAATGCAACGCTGAATTCCTTTAACATGTGGTGAGTCAGGAAAGGGGTGGTTGACCTCTGCCTTCCCATGAGCCCCTTGGGAACGGCTTTGCTCTGTTGCTCAAGAAATCGAGGATCGCTGCACAAACTGCTGGTCTAGTTGTGACTGGAATTGTAATCACCTTATTCTCCGTTCCCTCTGCAAACTGAACTCTCACCGTTCCTCCTTATTTTTCTCTTTTTCTCTCTCTCTCTTTTTTTCAGTTCCTTATTTGCTCTCCTTTTTTCCTGTCATGTGTCTGCGTTGAGATTCTTAGTCTTCAGCACAACAGCAGCTCTGCACATGTAATCCATTATGTTTGGTAGAGGAGGGAGAAAGTACAGGAAGCTGAAGGTGAAACGTGTTGCTCTTGAAAAAACATTGCCTTTTGCGACTAAATAAAATAACATTTAATGGGATTTAGAAATACAGTTTCCATTTCAGTATCTAATATTTGTCCACGCATCCAGAACTCTTTATTTGTTGATAAAACTACATTTTAACCCCTAATCTAACTAAACCCATGATCTAAAATGTTTAAAACCTGTTGATCCACTAATCCTATCAATACATGTCAATAATTGGTGTAAAATACAGTTTTTCATCGTAGGCATCTAACTCTTAAAAAGCTTTTCTCTAAATCAAACCATTCCTGAGTAATTTTTACTCGTTACTTATTTAATATTTTGCATTTTTCAGTAAAAATCTGGTATTTCCATCACCAACCTAAATCACCCATTGATCTAACCTGTTTAATTTAATACTTCTTGATCCACTAATCCTATCAATACAGGTAAATAATTGGTGTAAAATACAGTTTTTCATCGTAGGCGTCTAACTCTTAAAAAGCAAGAACTATTTAGTGACTTTTCTCAAAATCAAACCATTCCTGAGTAATTTTTACTCATATTTATTTAATATTTAGCATTTTTCAGTAAAAATCTGGTATTTCCATCACCGACCTAAATCACCTATTGATCTAACCTGTTTAATACTTATTGATCCACTAATCCTATCAATACATGTAAATAATTTGTGTAAAATACAGTTTTTCATCTTTTCATGGTCATCATTTGGACGTTCGAGGCTCCACAGTGAACGTGGAAACACCGTCATCTTCTACAGCATTGATTCACCAGTTTCTTGTACGAACTGAGGCATTCAGAATAGGGTTGAAATTAAAAAGCTGTTATTTCAGCACGGCCGAACAAGTTTAAAAACTATAGCCGACGCGTTGCAGCCTGTGAGCCTTCATTAGGACTGATATAAGATGGCCGCCCACATGTATCCTCCTATGTAAATGGAGAGGTCACATGACTGGGTGGGCCTTAAAGACAAGGATGTAGGATTCAAAATGTAAACAGACAAAGAAAATACTTATTGTTTAATCTGTTTATTTCTTATTTTTATCTAATGCAAAGGTTTATAATGCTCGAAATGTCCTAGATTGTTATTTGCTCATATGTACGTCTTGCTCTATTTTCTTTGTCTGTGTACATTTTGAATCCTACATCCTCAACTTTAATCTGAGCTTTTTTCAACATCTACGTGATCTGTAATTAAATATGGAAAAATACTTGATTCACACTGAAAAAACACAAAATACAGAGGATAATATTATAATAAATAGAGATAAATCACCTAAGAAATGTTATATAGAGAGATATAATGGTAGAATATAGATATAATAGAGATAAAATATTCATTTGAAAACTGCCTTAAAAGTAGCACTGGCTGGGTTTGTATGGGTTAATTCATAAATGTTCAATCTAATATAAAAGAATACCATTAAATATAATTATTTCAAGGATTTAGTCAAAACCTGTTAATTCTTTTCATCACATTCAGGAAACATAAATGAGTGAAATCAGTGATATCCAACTGTGCTAATTTTCATCTGTTGTTCCTGGTATTTTGATAAACACAGCCACAGAAATAATAAAACAGGAAAAAAGAAAGACACAATATGGTGTAATAGGCTCTGATGCATAGATATGTAAATCAAATACTTCATGAATATATAACTAAAAATAACCTACAATAGTAAGATAATAGCAGCTATGTTCAACGTTCATGTTCCTTCAGCAGACGAGTGAAATAACAGAAGGTGTTTATTTTGTCTGAAGGGGATTCGTCATAAATTCCATTCAATGAACGCTGTTATTGAAAACACTGATATTCTTCTTCTATGGTCTGCTCTTCTGATTCTTCCTCTCATTTGACTGATGAATCTTTATATAATAAGGCTTCAACTATATAATCAATAACTATTGTGTTTTCATGTGTTACTTGGTTTAATTAAAGGTGCAATTTGTAATATTTAGCTGGATGCAAAAAAATAATCTTTGTTAACTTACCTTCATTTTTATCTGTTTATGTAGCAGGTTGGATTGAATGGAGTCCACCATGATCCCGAAGTATCTCACAACAGACTTGTCCTATTTTCTGTTTCATAATGAGTGGTATACACTGTTAATTTGCATCACCATCAGCTGTTGTGTTTAAATGTGGGTTAGAATAGATGTTCTTTTACTTCAACCCTCAAACACTTCAGCAGGTGCTAGCAGCAAAACAAAAAACATCCATTGATCTAAGATGTTTAATACATTTTGGACTACAAAGCAATAATGACAAATGTCATAATACAGTTTTACATTATGAAAAATATAATTGCATTGCATTTAGTTTTGCGTAAATTGTTATTTTTTGCCTCAGAGATGGTTTTTCCCAACATATAATTTTAAAAAATCCATAGTCATGAATGTTCTACCTCTGAATTACTCAAATATTTTCCTGTTATGACTGTAAATAATAATTTTCTACCACTACTAACCATCTACTTTCTTCACCCACACTTTTCATGCTGATTTAAGATACCCCCACCAAAAACAAACAAAATATTCCTTTGTTTTTCTTAATATTTTCAAATTTAATGGGAGATTTTTCTTCCAAAGCAGATGGTTAGTTGTAGTAGAAAATAATTATTTACAGTCAGAGCATGAACAATATTTTAGAAATTTAGAACATTTCAGTCATGGATAAAAAATAAATAAATAAATGTTGAGAGAAATTAAGTAAAAACCATCTCTGAGGCGTTTTGGAAGCAAAGATCACAATTTAAAAACAAAGAACACTAACCAATGCAATGATATTTATCACGATATAAATCTATTGTGACATTTGTCAATATTGTTTTGTATCTTAGACTCCTGTTAGAAAAGAAACATATGAATTTAATGTGTCCCAATACTTTTGTCCATATAGTTTACGACCCATATGAATGTTCACAGAATGTGGTAACACTGTCATAGCAACACTGGTTCCCCATTAAAACCCATGTTATTTGACAAATGACAGTGGTTCTAGATGCTGTTTTGAATTTATACTGAGATTTTATGCACATCCACAAGATCATTCACCCATAAATACCCAGCACTACTTTTATGCCACTTCCCAAATGAAATTTCCTATATATATAACCTTTCCTAAGTGATTTATTGCCATTTATTTATAATAGTATCCTCTATATTTTGTATTTTATCAGTGTAAATGAGATATTTTCTGTATTTAATTTACTGCTCATGCAGATGTTCATAAAAAGTCAGATTAAAGTTGAAGGTTATTATATCAGAAACAGAAAAAACTGCAGAAAAACTAACTCTTTCAGTAAAATATATCACTAACTGAAAATAAACACAGGGTCTCCATCCACTGTCATTGATCCAACTGCATGGGTTTTACTGGTGAAACAATGTTGTAGAAGATGACGGTGTTTCTGCGTTCACTACAGAGTCTCCAAACGTTCAAATGGGTCAAATCTGATGACCATGAAAACATGAAAAACAGTATTTGACACCAATTATTTACATGTATTGATATGATTAGTAGATCAAGAAGTATTAAACAGGTTAGATCAATAGATGGTTTAGGTAGGGGATGGAAATACCAATTTTTTTTTTATTGAAAAATGCTAAATATTAAATAAGTAATGAGTAAAAATCACTCGGGAATGGTTTGATTTAGAGAAAAGTCACTAAATAGTTCTTGATTTTTAAGAGTTAAACACCTGCAATGAACAGAACAATCATGAGGGCATTTAATTTGTTTTGTATGGTACAGGAGGGTGATTTCAGATAAATATTACACACGGAATCTTTAACAGGAGGGCAGACAAATATATTCTCTTTCTTTAAATTGGAAGATATAGTTCATATTTAGCATGTTTTGATCTCATAGAAGCCCTGAACTGAAATAAAGAACAATAATTAGTAGAAATTCAAAGGTATATAAAGTCGTAGACACAGAGACGTGGATATTCCGTTGCGTAATCATTAACAGGATCCCACAGCATGACACCACAGGTGCATTTATCAGTATCAGTGGATCCCTGATTAGCACGGACAGCTTATATCAAAGAAGCCTGGTAACAGATTTAAAGGTCTCATAGATGTCACTGAGGCCTCAGGGCATCAGGAGGCTAGAAAAAGGGGCTTTGGGTCAGGGTCATGAGAGGCATGTGTCCCGATTGCTTTATTGTGACACTGAAAGGGGCTGTGTTTTGGGGGTGAGGAGTGGCTCAGCTCTGGTCGGCTGTAGCGGAGGTGGTGGCAGCGGGGTAACCGTTAGAGGGGACGCAACTAGTGCAGAGTAGAGATGGGAGAATGGGAAGTAGACAGCTGCACAGGGGTGAATAGGAGGTCCCTTTGTGTCCTGCCAACAAAAATCTGTGACCAATTATCTGTGTCTGTCTCTCAATGGGGAATTCTTGAACACTTTGGGTGGGTGTACAGAGACGATGCATTAGGGCAGTTGTGAGAAAGAGCTGGGGTTGTGGACGGTTGCAAAGTAAACCATTTTCAGGACTTTTTAAAATAAAACTTGCAGTGAAATGTAACTTTTGTGCTGTACGTTGCTACCGGAAAAAGCACATAATAAAATCTTTAGCCCTTAGGTTAGGGCTTGCATTCTTATGAAGACCTTTGAGTGTTATTTGCATCTCCTGTTTGTCTATTTTCAGCACAGGAAAATAACAATTTGTCCCACAATTGCTGAATTACGCCGGCCTGTGACTTACCCCCACCCCACTGAGAGTGCTTCCTATTTGTGTGGTTAGATTTCCAGCTATGTGAGAAGTGCGTCCTACAGAGAGAGAAAGGGGAAAGTGGTTGAGAGAGGGGAAGTTGGGACCATGGATGGCTTGTAAGCCATGTGTTAGACATTAAAGGGCTAATTACAGTTTTAAAAGCCCCGTGTTTACCGCTGAGAAAAGCCTTGTTAGGTATATTTTACTGTCTCCACTGAAATTATTCATCCTTGACAAGCTCAATTGACATTATCATAATTACAAATGTGATTGCTGCTTAATCGCTCCAACTGCTATTTTACCATTTTGTGTGTCTGCAGAGGAAGTCAATAACACTTAACCGCTCCTCTATGACCATTTATCAGAAAACAGGATGCAGGATACAGGATAGTTGTCTTCTTGTAATGGCACAGTTGAAAGTAAAACTAACATAGGTACTAGTATTGATGCCATCCATCATTTTTTGTTGACGCCAGACAGGAATAAACACGATTAATTCATGTTTTTGTTTTGTTTTTTTGTCGTCAGGTTTGGAGTTGTGTGTGAAATAGTGGCTTCAGTGTTTGTGGGGAAAAGGATAAAGGCATGTTGTGAACTCTGCCCCAGCCGGGTGTGTGTTATTGCATAGGTATAGAATAACTCTGCTGCCGCTGACCCTGCGGCCACCTCTCCGTTCCAATCCCACATGGTTGCCAATAGCGATGACTCCAGTTGATCTTCACCTGTCAAAGCAAAGCTCAGACTAAAGACTTGCAGCTTGAGGAGAGGAAAGCAAAACAAGAGGAAAAGAACAAACAACCTAACACGCCACTATGTGCGTGACGCTTTTAGACGAATTAAGTCGGACATTCGCAAGACATTTGTCCAATAAATCCTGATTTTCTCATGCATAAACATTACAGAGAGTATCGATTTAACCTATTTAGGTATAATATTTAGAATGTCTGTAATTGTTTAATGAAGTACTTCTTTGTTGCTGCAACGTATGCATCGACTAAAATGGGCGAACTGTTTTTTTTTTATTTTTTTATGTGAATTCAACCAGTGGCCCACTTGTTTTTTTAAAAGAGGCGAAATGTGACAAGTCCTAATCAATCAATCGACAGGCAACAGGAGGCTGGCATTGTTTTGCATTTCTTCAGTTTGTTTCTTCCTGGGATTTTTCTTCTCTTGACAGGAGGTGCCGCAAGCATACCAACAGTTGAAAGAGGAGCCACATTCTTTCAGCAAAGATTCCTCCATCCCTCCTTTGTTCGAAGTTTGTGTTTGTTTGAGGGGCTTTCCTCACCTTCAACTCTTTTTCCTTTCTAGATAAGTTGACTTAACCAACCACAGACAGGGTGAGGCTCGGTAATTGCCAGCCCATTGGCCTCTCTGGCACAAAAAGAAACACTTGGGATTCGATTTGTATTATCAAAGAGAATGGCAGTGTTACTGGATACAGATGAGTGGCAGAAGTCACTTGTTTCAATTTGATTATGGTATGCGGTCACATTGTGTTGTCAGAGGGTCAGGCCAGTATTAGCATGCGGGGTATTTTATTGGCTTTTCACAATTGGCCATGTCATGTGGTTTCTGTCAGAGTGAAAGAACAATGAAAACTTTCTGTGTTTATAGGAGGAACAGCTCTCAGGGAACTTGATTGAAGTTGTCTGACTTAAAGAGAGAAGCCTCCTTGTAAAAAGCCACTAAGTCCTCAGTTCTGCTTGACTAGCGTCTGACCCCCCTAACTCTTGGAAAGATGGGAGTCAAACATTCCAGCCAGCATATCCCCCTCCTTGGCAATCTTTTTAGAATTAAAAGACAAATTTGGCCCCGGATCCTTTCCCTGGGAGTTCTATTTGTCTTGTACCAGGGTTAAGAAAATAACCTCATGTCTTTACCTCAGCGTGGGTCGGGGTCAGGGAAGGGTGGGGGCTGGGACGAGAGGCCATGCATTCATCCACAGGTCATTGTTACAGTAGAAAGCAGCATGGGGACAGTCACAATAGAACTGTAGGGTTAACAGACTCTCTTCTTCTCCTGTGTGGGTTTGTTCACATTGTGAGATCTAAAGAATGTCTTTTTTTTCTATAAAGCTGTGGGGGAGAATGTGGAAATTGAGGCTACCTGTTGCATGAAACAGCTCAGGCATTATGCATGCTGCCGGCTTGGCACCCTCAGGGGAAGGAGAGTGCAGGCTGCTGATGGAGACTTGGCTGCTGAGTCTAAAAGCACATCTGGTACACGTTGTGTGGACTTTTACTTTTTTCCTTAAAAAGTGCAGATGGTCTTGAATTGCTTTAAAAATTCTCTCATTCTAAAAAGAAATAATAAAAAATAGAACACGGGGGAATTCTGACTTTCCCTTAAGGGAATTTATTGTTGCTGCTTCAGTTTCTAAGATGTTCCTGGACATAGACATCCTGCCTTGAAATGAAAACAGATACAGCTGCTGAGCTTTACCCATAGTTCGTAGAATATAAATCTGTACAATTAACAAAGCAGCATTCAACTTGTCTAGTTTGCTCTCTCAGGAGGTTATGCAATAATTCCTGAACAGGTGATGCATACATGGGCAGGGGCCCGGAGCTGTGGCCTAGCTCCTGCTGACATTGGCCCTGTTTTTTAGGGCATTTTTCCAGGAACAGATTTGCGTTCAGGCCTCACACCTTTTCTTCGGTTTTTCAATCTGACTTTACGTAAGTTGAAGCGACTCCATGTTGAGCTCCATGTTGTGGTCTTCCTTCTCACATGCATTAGGCCACATCACATGGACCTTTTCTGGCAGTGCCCAGTGTCTGTTGACTCACCGAGGTGCACCTTGCCAGCTATTCATACCTTCCTCCAACTCTCATTTTGTTTCCCCTGCAAATCGGTCATTTAGCCAGCTAACCAGGCCATCAGCCAGCCAGGCAGTAACCCAGATGGAGCGTTCAAGTCTAAAACAAAAACCTCTAAATGGCATCCTACTGACTCCCACTGGTGAGAATCACGTATTAAAAAATTATAAACAGTATGTTTTATATATTCATACTGCATTTTCACCCTATCGTGTGAATTTGCTCATTTCTGTTCTGTTGTTTTTTTCATTTTGTTTGCATATAATGCCAATAAGTACAGATTCCAACAAAACAACTACCAAGCGTCCAGACATCCATGGTAATGTCTATAAAAGAGGCTGGATCATCCAAACCACTGACTTTAGAGTCAACTGGCAAACAGGGAGTTTCATATGATAATAATGGAAACAGTATGAACCACAGGTCTACCATTCAAACTCTTTTACTATCCAAACAAATTTATTCAGACTGAATCATTAAAATCCATATAATACTCTGTTTTAAAGGTATAATTCAGATTTATTAAATTGTGTTGTACAGATATAAGGTAGTATACTGCCCACCAAGCCTAGTAAATGCCCCATCTTATAACACCACTTTGTACATGGAAAGGTGGAATGAGTAAATGTAGCATCCAGTGTGTCCTAGCACAGGCGCTAGTGCTACTAACCCCTTTTCTCTGAGAGGAATTATAAATTCTGTGATAAAATGACCATAAAAAGAAGGACACAGAGATGAACAGAAATGATAGAAGCCAAATGAGAATTATCATTAACCCATAAAGACCCAGCGCTACTTTTGCTGCAGTTCCCAAATGCATGTTTGTCTTTATTTAACATTTCTTAAGTTATTTATTGCCAATTATTGTAATATTATCCTCTGTGTTATGCATTTTTTCCCCAATGAAAGTCAGGTATTTTTCGATGTTTAATTCACTGATCATGTAGATGTCCATAAAAGCTCAGATTAAAGTTGATTGCCATATCAAAAAACAGAGAAAAATGAAGAAAATGTGAATTTCTCTACAAAATATATCATTAACTAAGTGTGTCCATCCACTGTCATTGATCCAATTCCATGGGTTTTATTGGTGAATCAGTGTTGTAGAAGATGACAGTGTTTCCACGTCCACTACGGAGCCTCTGAACATCCAAATGGGTCATATCTGATGACTATGAAAAAAATGACAAACTGCATTTTACACCAATTATTTATATTGATTGATAGAATTAGTGGACCAGCAGATATTAAATAGTTTAGATCAAGGGGTGGTATTGGTCACCAGTGGCTGTTTGGGTCTTTATGGGTTAATATTATATCACTCCATTGGAGACAGCACTTGTAGTGTGATGCTGAAGTTGTATTTCATCTATATTGGTGTGATGCTAATAATTAGCTAACTGTAATATTATTAACTAACACACTTGTTTAGATGGCTGTTGGTCTGATACAGCAAACAGCCCAGGTAAACTCACCATGTTGGAACAAACTGGATCTTTTAGTGCAGGTAATGACAACACAAACTGTACCCAAAACATTCCCAATGGTCCTATAAATGGTTCTGCTGTGGCTGTTGTCTTCTTACTTCAGTGTTGGTAAAAAAGAGGATACATAGTGTGAACTCTTAGCTGATGTCACACATGAAAATGTTATAATTCCAGTGCTATTTTGACTATTACTCAGAATAGAACTCAGAAAACACCACCACCACTATTTTCCCAAAAAATAAACCCATTAAAACCCAAACATCCACCACTGACCAAAACAATCTACTATTAAAATATTTAATACCTGTTGATCAATTAATCATATCAATATTTTTAAATAATTGGTGTAAAATACAGTTTTTTATCTTTTCATGGTCATCAGATATGACCCATTTGGAC
>JAPSES010000258.1:22085910-22097084 GCA_029822895.1 Maxillicosta whitleyi
GATGTAAGAACTGAAATGATTTTGGTTTTTATCAAGAAAACATGGAAAATGGATAGATATCAGCTCTGAAATTAAACAATTATGAGCTATTTTTGTTGTTATCAATATATTTGTCCAAAAAAATGCACCTTTAGTTGTACCAGTATAGATAGATAGATAGTTAGATAGATAGATAGATAGATAGATTGATAGATAGATAGATATTTGTCAACATCACTTCTATCATCATTTTAATTCATTTCCTCCCCTTTCTTCTTCTCTCTCTCTCTCCCCCCTGTCTCTCTGTCTATCCTTCATTTTCTGAGTAAGTATTCCATGGCTGACCTGCAGTTCACCCCTACCTCTGCATCAGACAGACAGAGGGTGAGCTACAGCCCAAGATCTGTTGTGGTATGAAATGATTCTGGATCTCAGGCCAGAGTCGGAATCCACAGGGATTTTGGTCCCTGTGGCCAGTTTGTGACGTTCCACTCAGCGCTGAAGGGGTCAGTCAGATTTCAGACCTGCACACATCAACTGTTCTATCAAGGGAAATTCCTATGAACTCTAGAGGGATATAAGAAAAATGAGAAAAAAGGAGGAATGTGGAGATGAAGTGAGAAGGAAATTTGTGCAAAAGGGGGACTCCTCTCATCGAGTACGTGTCCCAATTGAATCTCGATCTTCCTCTAGTTCTAGGCACATGTTCCTTTCTACTTTTCTCACGACCCTCATTTGACACAGCCACATCACTGACCTTTAGAGCTGTCGTTTGGCAAGCAGAAATTATAGTTCATGTGAATCAGATGTTATAGAGGGACTGAGGGCTCCTTCACTGCCTGGCAGCTGAGGCTGGAGCAGAAGCACCTGTTTCCAAATAAATCTTCAGATAAAATGATATACTACGGCTCGATCACATGTCTGCATATGTGGAAACCTGATTCCATGAGTGCACTGTACATTTTGTTTTACTCCCACATGAATTCTTTTACCCAACCCAAGTTCTCTGGGTTTTTTTTTTTTTTTTTTTGCCACCCTTATCTCGGGTTAAATCCTCAAATTCAGGATTTAAAGCATGGGCCGGAGTCACATGCCTCTCCAGCCACCTTCATCTCACAGAGGCTGCAGAGTATTTTGACCCTGGGGTCCCAGGGTTGAGGCTGAGGCCCAGCCAGCCTTCACTGGTGGAACCATGAACCGTGTCAAGTCATGTCAGCTCTCTGCTCAGCTCCCCTTACTTGAATGTAAATAAAGACAGTCTGGCTTGGTTCCACACCACCAGCGCTACTGACCCTCTTTTGTCAGGGCCAAGGGATGCCATCCTCCAGCAAGGCCTTTGATTTAAAACTCTAATTTATCTTCTTGGAAGTAATAAACAGGTAAAATATAATGACAAGTGGTATGCGATAAGGAGATTTCATGTTGTCTTGGTGGTATGAACGGGGACGTTTCTTAACATAAGTACAATCTGATTTAAGCATTGCTGAATTACCCGATTTAAGAGGCTACTTCTTCACAAAGTAAAGAAAGAGGAGAGTATAGACTTGGTCCCAAGAGGTCATAAATTGTTGAGGCAGACCCAGTTTGGGCAGGGAATTTAGTGCCGGCAGAAGCTCCCTTAAAGAGTCTAGTGGTCTCTGTTTCTCTCAGAGTTTAACCCTCTCACCTCTTCTCATTGGCCGCGCTTTTATTCAGTAGGTTGATTTATTGGAGTTCACAAGGGAGAAAAACAAGCATAGCGCAGCCATCAGCCATGCCTGTGATAAATGACCCGGCCTGCTATCTTCATCTCAAGTGGGACCTACAGTTCCAGTGGGTGGAAAAGACTGAACATGTGCGATTGTGCATGTATGTAGTGTTTACTTTATCACTGTGTGTAAACTAGGGTCAACTTTATATTATAATTTTGCATACAACTGGGAAAAAAATGCACCAAAAGACTGATAATGATCAGCTGTGGTTAAAGATATAGGTTTAAAATATGGCACATAAATATTGATATGTATCTAACTATCTATCTTTCACTGCTAATTTGTAGCTATCTCTCATTATCTTTTGCTCTGTCTCACCAGAACCCCCCCACCCCCACCCCCCCATGCCTGGTCCTGCCCCTGGCTGCCCCAATGCAACACAGCCTCTCTTCTCCCTAAATGAAATTCTTTGGAAAGTCATTTTATATCACCCTTTGACTGTGCATTGAACTGTAAAACCACCCCATTGGAAACAAAATAAAAGGATAGGAGAGGGAGAGAAGGGGGGATGGGGCAAGGAGGAGAATTATAATTCTTTGCAGGCCTTTGGTATTAACCCAAACACCAGAGCTGTCAGCAGTTCAGAGAGGGAGGTGCGAGGGGCAAACATTCAGTGTTAATTGGCACTTTGTAAGCTCTGAGCCTTCCTTTTGTGAGGGAAGTGGGAGAGAGAGAGAGTGAGCAAAAGGGGAGGGGGGGAGTGGTCAGCAGAGGGGGGTGAGGGAGACAGAGAGACAGAAAGAGAGGGAGAGAGAGACAGCTCTTGTTCTTGTAGGTTTGTTGGGCCTTGTTGAGGGTGTTTACGGTTCACTTCTTATCCTTTGTTAATTGGGCTTTCTCTCCCCCAATGAAAAAAAAAAGAAGAATTCATGTAACCCCAAGCCTACCACCCATGCTCCCTGTGACTCTGCCCACCAGCCTGATCAGCAACAGAGGGATAAATGACAAGAACATAACGAAAGGATTGTCCACAAAGCGTCAATAAACTCCTACGCGCTTTCGAATCTCTGAAAATGGCGCTTCTTGGTTTCAGATTCAATTAAAACTTCGGTAACGGTTTATTCGGACTGTCCACCTACGCACAGTATCTGAGACATTTCATCGGGTTATTAGCTGTGTTTCAGCTTTGTTTGTAGATGCAGACGCTTCATTACTTATCACGCTATAGATAATCTATTTACTAAGAGAAACTGAGGTTTTAGAAGACTGCTTTTCATGTGGTTTTAACATTAATTTGACTTCTTCAGAAATTTGTCACGGCGACTGCTCATTTGTTGACATTGGCTAACTCCATTTCGCACACTTCTACAACAACAGCTTTTTCACAGATCTTTACAGCGACCTCAGGTTGGTTTTTCAGCTAAAATACTAGATGGTATATAATTATTGGATGGACCAACTGCAACATCACCCATTGGTTTGTGAAGCACTAGTTTGTGATCTGGATATTAGCATGTCAGATATTTGGAGCTGGAAGTGACTGTATTTGGGCACAAGTGGCACAGCTGCACAATGGTGAGGTCAGAGGTCAGGGGTCAGAGGTGAGCTAATGCTAAACGCTAGCTGACTGACCTGGAAAACCGTAAATTTCATTAAGCGTGGCCTAAAAGAGTGATTTTACAGTGTTGCCAGTGTAACCTGTTAGCTACAATTATAATGGAGATATAAAAATGTGTTATATGATTTTTATTATATTATATTATATTAATATAATATTTATACAATGACTACAAATAATTAAACTGACCTGTTGATGCTGTGTGTAACGCTTATGTGTGCATGAACATTTCCAACTTGTTCCCTTTTCACAATAATATTCTAATATAAATTATCATTTGAATTATCCTTTATTTATTTATTTATTTATTTATTTATTTTTAGTTAACATTGACTACTGAGTCCTCCAGAACCAGTCTGATCCTCTATGGATATTTTGGGCTTGGTTCTCAAAATGGATGGTAGAGTTGTTTAGATTCAGTCTAAAATACATAACAGTAATTTAATATGTGAATTCATTAAAAATTATAGTTTATAAATATTATGGGAAATGTAGAAGAGGGGTCTTTGTTATGGAAGATAAGATGAAAACAACAAAGAAAATGAAAATGACGTGGTTAGCCAAAAACATACGAACATATGAAAAATTTTATAAAAGCTACAAGACAAAAATGACATAAAAGAAAATTTTAATATAAATCCAACGTAACAAGACAAAAATGAATCTAAAAGTTACAGGACAGTTACAGGTTACTAACAGGATGAAAACAATGTAAAAGATGATGACCACTAACATTACATTCTATCTGTAATTGATGTTCCTTTCCAAATATTTATTTAATCTATCTAGCTTAATTTTGTGAAGTTTGTGAGTGTGGATGTAAGAGCGACCGAACAATGGATCAGTGCTTTGTGTACCTTGACAAGTGCTATAGAAATCTAATATATTATTATTTATTATTGATTTAACATTGTTTTGATGGTAGATGTGTCAGTAAAAATATAGACATTATTGCTATTCGTGACACATATTTGGAACCCAAGGACACAGATGAGCGGCTCTGAACACTAGATAGAATCCAACACATTAACTCAGGTACGTTTGAGCCTTTAACACTTTAAATAGAAAATTAAGTTTTACTTATTGAAATGTTATAAATACTAACTCTCTAAAATGTATAGTAGGCTAATAAAGGCCTACTTAGATTTTAATGTAGCCTATATTGTACTATACTAAACTATATTAAACGATACTATACTATACTATCCTATACTATACTATACTATACTATACTGTATTGTACTATCCTATCCTATACTATACTATACTATACTGTACTGTACTATACAGCACAGTAGTGTACTATACTGTACTATACTATACTGTACTGTACTGTACTATACTGTACTGTACTGTACTGTACTATACTGTACTGTACTGCACTGTACTGTATTGTACTATACTATACTACACTATACTATACTATACTATACTATACTGTACTGTACTATCCTATCCTATACTATACTGTATGTACTGTACTGTACTATACCATATGTACTGTATGTAGTACTATTCTATCTTATCCTATCCTATACTATACTATACTATACTATACTATACTATACTATACTACACTGTATGTACTGTACAGTACAGTACTTTACTGTATGTACTATACTATACTACACTATACTGTACTGTACTATACTGTACTGTACTATCCTATCCTATCCTATACTATACTATACTATACTATACTATACTATACTATACTATACTATACTGTACTGTACTATCCTATCCTATCCTATCCTATCCTATCCTATCCTATACTATACTATACTGTATGTACTGTACTGTACTATACCGTATGTACTGTATGTAGTACTATTCTATCCTATCCTATCCTATCCTATACTATACTATACTATACTACACTGTATGTACTGTACAGTACAGTACTTTACTGTATGTACTATACTATACTATACTCTACTATACTGTACTGTACTATACTGTACTGTACTATCCTATCCTATACTATCCTATACTATACTATACTGTACAGTACTGTACTAAACTGTATGTACTATACTATACTATATTCTACTGTACTATACTGTATGTACTATACTATACTATACTATACTGTATGTACTGTAGTATACTATACTATACTGTGCTATACTATACTATTCTGTATGTACTGTATGTACTATACTATAATATACTATACTGTATGTATTGTACAGTACTGTACTATACTGTATGTACTATACTATACTATACTGTATGTACTGTACTATACTATACTATACTATACTATACTATACTATACTATACTGTATGTACTGTACTATACTATACTATACTATACTATACTATACTATACTGTATGTACTGTACTGTACTATACTATACTATACTATACTGTATGTACTGTACTGTACTGTACTGTACTATACTATACTATACTATACTGTATGTACTGTACTGTACTATACTTTATACTACACCACAGAGAGCTACAAACAAACATTTGTGCAAAGGCCTTTTTTTGTTTCATTTTGGTATTATCTTGACTGTCATTTTCCTTGTTTCTGCAGGTGGCAAAAATATCCACAGAAGACTTTTCAAAGAGTAATTAAGTGTAATTTTACCAACAGATGTCTGCATGAACAATTTCAACTTTTCTCCCCTAACTCAACGTGATGCCCTCCATGGTAATGTAAATACAAGACAAGGAATAGACAAACGTCGGACCATTAGGTACAGGATGTAAAAACACCCTGTCTGTCCTCTTGGTGGATCCTCTTCTTCCGCTGATGTGTTTGGAGTTATCTGAAATAATTAGAGAGGATGAGATTGGTGGACAGGGGGAGAGGAAGAGGGGGAAAGATAGGAAGGCACCTGGCTTTGAAAGAGGAAGGGGTGGGCTGTTGTTGGCATGAGGCTGGTGGACTCTGCTTCACAGCACCTCTGGCCCCTTTCTGTCTTTCCCTCTCTCTCCCACTGACTGATGTAAATAATAATAGTGCCAGTGCTGAAAGGACACAGGTGTCGACCATTGTGCGGCTCTGAATGGACCTGGGGGAAGCAGGTCAGGGGTCACAGGGCCACCTCAGCCACCTCTCACACCCACAGTTTTTATTCACACTGACGCTCCCTTTCAAAGGTTCCCATCTTGTCCCCGCTCTTTCTCTCTCTCATTCTCTCCTTTGTTATCATAGCTCAATGTTTTGTGAAAACTTTCCAGAGGTCATGCGCAAACTCAGTATTCACGAAGATTAACATTCTTTGAAAATTAATCAGCTCACACAATTAAATCAATAGCTGGTGTTAAGAAGAAGAGAAAAAGCAAATGTGATTTTAGGATATATTAACATGACAAACTAAAATTAATAGGAAATAATTAATAGTATAAACTGCATTAGTTTATTACCAGAATATGTAGAGACACCTTCCTCACACTGAAAATACTCAATTATACAAAACTCCCGAAATCAAGTAAATCAAGTAAAATTACTCCTTGTATAGAATGGTCACTTCCTTAGAGGAATATCACACCAAAAAATATCCTTATAGTAAGGTTCAAGAGTATAAAAGGAACACAAAGTATATATGTATATATAAATGAATGACTGTCCAAATTAGCAAAAAGGATTATTTCACAGCCTGATACAGACTCTTCACAGGTGAAATTCATTGGCACATTCATATGGTAATAATATATGTATAGTGATATAATCAGCATGCCTCAGTTTTATTTATTTATTTATTTAGTTTTTTAACTTTTATTTTTGACATTTTTTTTTACCTGCTACTAGTCATTCAACTGTTTTAATTTTGGAATATTGTATTATCTCATTTCATCATTTGCAAACATGTGTTAAAGTATTTTTAATATTAGATGTTGTTTGTCATTGTGGAAACTGTTTTACATTCTTTAGAACACTAGAATAGAATTAAATCCTCTTATATATGCATATTAATGTGTAACAAGTAACCAGGAACTACCATTTTCCATTTGGATGTTGTGGAATGAAAGCATTTTTTCCCTTTATATTTTTTTTCTTAAGTGATTTATCACCATTTATTTAAAATATTAACTTCTGTGTTTTGTGTGTTTTTTCCCCCAATAAAAATCATGTATTTTCTTAAATTTAATTCACTGATCATGTAGATGTTCATAAAAGGTGAGATTAAAGTTGATGGTAACAGCAAAAACTCCAGAAAAAGTGACTTTTTCAGTAAAATCTATCATTAACTGAACATAAATCCAGTGTTTCCATCCACTGTCATTGGTTTTACTGGTGAATCAATGTTGTAGAAGATGATGGTGTTTCCGCGTTCACTACGGAGCCTCTGAACGTCCACATGGATCATATCTGATGGCCATGAAAAGATGAAAAACTGTATTTTACACCAATTATGTACATGTATTATTAATAGGATCAACAGTTCAGATTAGTAGATGGTTTTGGTCCACACTGAATGTTTGTATTTTTATGAGTTAAATGGAAATATGCAATTAAAATGCAATACTTGAGGAAAATATACTTAGATTTCCTGATAAATATTCAGCAATATTTACTTCATTTCCATATCAAGAATAAAAGTATTTCATTCTGCAACTGAGAAAACAAACAATTAAACACTATTTAAGAAAGTGCAGTAATTGTTATTCTTCTGTTTTCCTGAAATGCTTCTTATACTCAGTCCACAGTTAAAACATCTTCACTGTCCCCCTTTAGACCTTCACACTGCTGAGACCCTTCTCACCAGTCATCCACCCATTCTCTGGCTGAAGGGTGATAAATGTCACACACACATACTAAGCAGTGAACATGTGACACAATACATACATACATACATACATACATATATACATATATGTATATATGAAGAGCTCTTTTCCAAAACTATAGCTATATATCCATTTTCAAAAATTAAGTGTTTTTTTTATTGTCTTTCTCTGTCAATATCACTGAAATCTATGTTATAATGTTTAAAATTGTTATGGAAATAGCAGATAACATTAACCTAGTTTTAATTTTCCTGATGCTGTCTTAAAATGAGTTTGTAAAAAATAAAATATAGCCTTGTAATCAAATGGCTTTTATAGCATTTTGGAAAAGAGCTTTTCATATATATATGTGTGTGTGTGTGTGTGTGTGTGTGTGTGTGTGCCAATGTCATTCTTTGGCTATAGTGCTTAGAGTATCTGATGGAAGAAGCCGGATAGAGATTTGTGGAGCGGTGTCCTTTGTGCTCAAACAACCAGGACAAGAAAGAATCATAAATTGAGGCAGGTACATGATGGTTGAGGTGCACCGTACTATTTCCATGGATAGGTGACTTTTTATGGTCTGAAACATGACATTTCTGCTGTATCAGCAATCTTTGTGGGCAGATGTAAAACCGAGGACATATGCTATGTTGAAAAAGGTTATAGACTTATTTTACATGTCATTTGATTTAACTACTGCAGTTCAGATTATCTTATTTCATCTGTTGACTTAGGGCTTAACTAATAAGCCTACACATTATAGATATTTAAACACAATCCGAGCTCTATCACAAACCTCATATGGGACAATATTCTGCCACCTTTAAAGTTTTATGCTGAGTCAGTGAGCAGTCATCCTCGGCTGTCTGTCTTAGCCTTGACTCTTGGCAGCGGTAATGAAAATGTTTTATCTTGATATAGATCCTGCACTAAATCCCTAAGCAAAACCTCCCTGATAGCACACAGAGGATACCAATTATAATGTATAATGCAGTGTTTATGTGTCTGTTTGTTTTTCAGTCTTCTCAGAGTGGGTGTATGCTCCTCCGCCTATGAGATCCATGCTTGGTGGAGATGGAGATACTAGAGAAGGGTGAGAGGATTTATTACCTAGCATTAGGAGCACTAATCTGTTGCAGGTGTTTCTGGCTGTTCTCCCAGGCCATGGCTGCTCTCCTCCCCAGGAGGCCCCACCATATTTGTGTGTGTTTGACATAGAAAGAAACAGAAGAGAATGGAGGAGATTTTTCCAGAGCATGTGTCACACTATCTCCACACTTTTCTCAAAAATCAAAGCGCCAAGATAAGAATGAAGAGAACATGCATTTAAGTGACTTCGTACCAATGAGAACAGCAGTAAAACAGTGGAGTCCAAGAGGATTATGTTGCTCCTCATTCTCAGTTTTTCAAATCACACCATGAGTGGGTATATTTTTTTTCCTTTTTCTTTTTTTTTTTTTATACAATGAATATACAGTAACATGTCTTTATCAGCAGGCTCCAACCTCTAGGGTGTATTACAATAAAGAAAGACCACCACGATGGATTGAGCCAACAACTTCACAGGAAGCAAGCAGAGCCTTCGAGGATGATGAACAAAGAGACAAAGGAACCCACTGAGAAAGTCCTGCTCTGTGGGAAGTCTGCAACGCCCACTGTGGCCGAATTTGGAAATGACAAACTAAATGAAGCAGAGAAAGAATAGAGATAGAGAGGAATTCAGGGGTGAACGGGAGCGTGAGGATGAATATGGTAATGATTGTTGGTTAGTGTTTCAGTTCTTTAAAATAAAAAATAAAAATCAAGAGACCATACCTTTTCAATAAGACCTCAGTCATTAAAATCTACATACATTTCAAAACGTCATGCCAAAAAATGTAATATATTCTGCTTTATTTTGTAATGTGGCACAGCATTAGTATTTGTTTAAAATGAAAACATCCTGGAGTCAGATGCTGCTGTGGAGGTGTCAGGATGAGGGAAAAATCACTTCACTTCTTTGGCACTACTGCCCCCGTGTGGAACTACCAGGTAATAATCAAATCAGGATCATATGCTCTTGGATGATTTATTCAGTGTCTATGATTCAATGTGTCAGTTAAAATATAAATGCAGAGAAAAAAACTTAAAATTTAACTTTGAGATTTTATTAAAAATATGGCATTATAATGACAAGATCTGCATTGGTAAGACCTGAGTTGGTAAATACTTAAAGACTGCAAACAAATTCTGCCATGAAATATTGTCAGTATTGAATGAAAGAGTTAAAAAATAACATTTATGTGTGGAAGAGAGGACCTGAAAGACAGCGTACATGGTAACCCTGTCCACTTGACCATTTTGAGGTGATGAACCAGATAACAAAAGCCGATTTTAGACATTAACTTAATACAAAATGAGATCCAGGACTGTTCACAGTACCATCACATTCGGAATAATTGTTAATATAATATCATACATAAAGATGCAAGTTATGGGTTGTACTTGTAGGAGTTACGCATGATGTAGTTTGTAGCCGACGGTAACCAGTCTTTGGTAACAGTCACAATGTAGGTGATCCAGGGGTAGTAAAGCTCTGGTTGTCTTGTTGCTCCTGTAACGATGATGTTCAAGGCTGCATCTGCGGCAGGATAGGCTGGAACATTAGTGATTCCCCTAAGACGGAGAAAAATAATGTATTTAGCAACTGTGCACGACATGTACTCAAAAACCAACACCAATACAAGAAATAAACTCAAAATCACGGTGTATTTTATCAACATGACGTTCCTCACGTCGCTGTAGGTGAGTTTGTCTGTACGTCTGTCTGACTCACTTGACTTTTTCCATAGCTGAGTCGGTATCAATGAGACCCAAAGTGCAAATAGAGATGGACACATTGCTTTTCTTCAACACTAACTCGTGTCCCAGAGCTCCAAAGAAACCGTTCAAGGCAGATTTCGTAGAGGAATATGGTGCAACAAAGGGGCTGGACATTTTACCTGTGGAACATCAACAACTATCAAACAAGTTTATGACAGATGTGCATGTTTCAAGTAAAGATGATCATATATTATTAATAGCAACAACATTGTTAGTAATAATAATAATAATAAACTTTATTTGTATAGTACCTTTCATACAAAAACTGTAGCCCAAAGTGCTTCACATTGAT
>JAPSES010000258.1:22097184-22115503 GCA_029822895.1 Maxillicosta whitleyi
GATGCCTATACAGCTAAACAACGATAATATCGGCCCTATATATCGGCCGGCCGATATATCGGTCGACCCTTAGTTTAAACCTCGATTACTAATAATATTTTGTTAAAGATCAGCAGTTTGTTCACCATAATTTAAATGAGTGCAGTAAAATGGATACAAATTGGCAGTTTTTCCCCCACAAAGAAACCAAGCACATGACACCATTTTCAGTGATACTTGGAAATAAGTGGGGCATGTAAAAGGCTGTTGTCATAGAGTGAATTATATTCACATTTTGGTGAGATGTTGAGCTGATCAGTCCTGCCATCCCATGTTGTAAAATTATGTTGGCTAACAGTAAAAAAAAAAAAAAAAAAAATGTAACAGTGAACAATTTTTATCTTCTGAACTATGCATTATTTTCTTATAAAGTCAGTGGTACCAATGAACAGCTACTATCTGCCTCAGTGTCTGCAAATACTGACTGTGAATAAAAATGCCTTTTTGCTGTTGATTAATTGGCCAAAATCATCATCTTTCTCTCGTTGATGACTTCATCACATATGCTTTACATTTAATTATTTCCTGAAAATTGTAAAAATATAACTTAAATTATGGGAGAGCACATCAAATACGCAACAAAGCTAACACAACACCCAAGTGAAAACACTGGACTCACTAACACTCATGAAGTTGTGCAACATCAAAAAATGAATGAAAAGTGATCAGCCAAAATGATTCCTTTTACATTTCCCACATGATCTTGTGGTTAGAAGTGCGTGAATGCAGTGTAGTGTATCGAATGTGTCTCTAATTAATTAATTTTTACGTGTCCCCAGGCTCAGCTTCCGACTATGCCCAAGATCGAATTCTCCCCCGTTAAGTCATGGAACTCGGGTAAGTATTACATAGTGAATGAGAGGCTTGTTTGAGAGGCTACAAGTTAGTGACATTGTGATATTTAACTTGTAGTTTATTTGTTTCATACTGTGTACTGGTTCCAGTGTTTCACTTTAAGGGCTCATATTTATCTAAACCCACTTTAATTAGTCTTTGGTTCATTTATTTGTGTATTTGGACCCTAATAGTTCATACAGTTTGAATTTGAACCCTCCAGGTGCTGCAAAATTATCTTTATATTAATTCCGGCAAAAATCAAGTGGATTTCTACTCTTTAAATCGTCTTAATGTGTTACATTTCATAACTAGTTACGTGATGATATTTGCACATATAAGGACCAGACTTCCAACGAACATTTCTCTGAGTCCGACATAATTGTTTGTCAGCAGCAGCAGTTGTAGTGAAAACTGAAAATATGTTCAAACTTCAATTACCTAAAGTGTTCAGTTGTTTGTTGTATTAATAAACACAAATGGTTGAACGGGACAGAGTAGCACATCCATCTCATTAACATTTAAGCGCTCAAAATGACCTTTCTGCTTTCAATACTCAGAAATAGTGTTGAAAGTGGACCCGTGGAGTTGAATTAATGAAGAATTCAGACCCAAACAGAGCAATTAGTTTATGTAGACCACAGGGGAATGTTTTAAAATGTATAATTCCATTTAAAAAAAGAAAATATCATCAAATTATAATAATTCAAAAATATATCTTTGTTATTTTGATGCATTCAACTCAAAAATGACCAAATTCTCTTTTATATTATTACAGGAGTAAGATGGACCATCTCAACACTTTCAGAAGCACCAACAAAAGCAACTGACTACACAAATCGGGGTTTGCAATACGTGAAAGATCTCACCAAGTAAACGAACTCCGTGGGAAACTCAGCTTGTATTTATCTTTTTGACTTTTGCACTCAAGAATTTACCTCTTAAAGAGTCGTATCCCTCACAAGAACAGATGTCCAACTTGGAAAGAAAACTGCTAAAACAAAGAACTTGTGAAATGCAGGTTTTCAGAGTATTGTCCCTGTGCATGAGTACTTTTGTGCTCCAAATAAAAGTGGTTTTGATTTGATGTTCAGTTGTACTTGAACAGAAAGCGAAAGGTATTTTAAAAAGGGCATTGTTTATACCATTAAATTCGGTCCAGTTTTTTTGCCTTTTGTTCTTTAACCACCCGTATGTTTTGAATGTCTGTGTATATATATGCAATAGACGAAGTATGACTAAATGCATAAATCTTACCTTACTTTTGTCTGTCTTATTGAATCAAAGACCTCTAACAGCAGTGTATTCAAAGAATGACACCCACCAAATGTGCAAAATTTTTTATTAACCATGACTGAATAATAACACAACTGCCTGTTGATGCTGCTACAACTTCAGAGCGGGAGGAGGAGGCTGAAAGTATTAAGAACGCACATTTGTAGTTCCACTCTGCACAAAAAAAAAAAAAAAAAAAAAAAAACACTTCACTGCACAGCACCAGTATTGGTGATGTAGAACATTAACGCATCTGGATTGTTTAGTGTTTAAGTGGGTTTCACAAACTGTACTGAATCTTCAAGATACATCCACTGTCCAGAAAAAAGGAGTTTTCAGAGTTTTGAGGCACTCCGTTCCAATGGTGATGCATGCAGGCTATTGAGAGCCAAGAGTAACATTAACAGTATACTTATCAGTTAACTAGTTCACTGAGGGATACACTGAAAGACTTAAAGAAGGCAAAGGAGAGGCAACTCTGCAGCTAGGACAGTGAAAAAGCCTGGATGAAAAGCATACTGAAGCTTAGCCATCATGTTTGCAAAACTTAAGACAATGTTGTTAAGTGTAGACTGAGTTATGTACAGTCAGCAAACTGGCCTTGTAGTTGAGGATATGTGAATATTCCATTTAATTTATGTACATTTATAGTCAAAGCTGGTAGTGTTTTCATGGGATAGTTGTATAAATGAGCGTAATCACAACAGGTAACACATGGCATTACACACAAATTGTACAGCTTAATATTGCTACATTTTTTTTTCTTCATGCATGTGATGTAAAGCATATAGTGCTGCATTTTCTCATGAGAAAAAAAAAAATCAATTTTGGCCAATTATAAAGCAAACCATAACCTAAACATGTAAACTTTATACATTAAAGTGCTCCCCACATTATCAGCAGTGAGATTATACAACCATTGATAATGCATGTTATATTTAGGTATAGTTTTATACTGCATTAACAGCAAAATACAGCACATATAAAAGTAATGGTTGCAAAACTTTCCTCAAGCTGTCAGTGTCACCATTCTGTGAAGAGCATTGAACCTCTACGCGAATACCAAGTAACAACCTTCATATGCTAAGACAGACTAAAAGCGCAGTCAGAATCTATACACTATTGCAAAACGACAAGCCAGAAGGCACTTAATGATTTTGGTGGAATCAGGTTTACATGACAGTTTAGCATACTATCTTCTCCTGTACATTGGACACAATAGGCCTCGTACTGTTAAAACTACGAATTACAGTTCAAGGTTAAATCAAAATACTTTATTATGCAGCCAATTGGTACTACAGTTTAAATGTTAGAGTGCTTATGGTGCAAACAAGCAGAGTTCCTCTGAATGGATGCAACTTCTGAAAATAAAAGGCCCACATTCAGGTGAATTTACAATACTGTTTCAGTTGCAATCTGACAAAGTGGCTTTAAGTGCTTTTGAGCAGCTTGTCTGATACATTTGTATTTCTAAAGTCACATCTGTGAGTATGCCCAGACAACAATGTACTCCGTTTTGCAGCTGTTGAGCATCGTGAACTGTCCAAACGTAAAATAAAAAGAGCAGCAGCAACAATAAAACAAGGTGACTCCTCCTCTTAGCAACAGCCTAGTGTAGCAGTGCTACAGTACTGCTGTGCATATGGAAAACATATTGCACTTCCTTCTGAACAAAGCATATTAACCTTTTAACCCTGTAATGGCTTTGATTAACAGGTTAGAACAATGAGTGAAATATAAGCAGATGGAGGGAGGCTGGAGATAAAGTGTCCACTATGTCTAAGTGGTTTTGACCAAATCATAGACATGGATATGAAAGTCATCATCATATTTGATGTAGTAGACAGAGGGCTTGGCTGGGACCTGGTAGATCACCAGGCCGGTTCTCTTCACACCCTTGTCAGTAACGTACTCCACTTGTTTTCCCACCAGGCTTTCCGTCTCTTCTCCTGGCTTCCTGTCTGCAGGCAACAGGTGCTTGTTTTCTACAGGAAATGATTGAACAATGGAAGGGGAAAAAAGTTAGATTTTTTACTTTTAACCATCTGAATAAGAGTTCTCTATATATCCTCCTCAGACCCAGCAAAACATTTTTGTCGTCTGTAGGGCATAAGAGCTTCACAGCTTTACTTAAAAAAAAAAAAAAAAAACATTGTCCACTACAAGACATCCCATTAAAAAAAAAAGGTCAAAAGTATACATCTGAAATAACTGTTGCATTACTTTCCAATTAAGATAATTATTTAATGTTTAAAAAAAGCCAAAATTTTTAATCTCCTGGGACTCAGAGATATTTTAAGAATCACATTTCAGTTTTAATATTATAAAATAATTAATGTAACACCTGTTTATCTTATATGATTTTGATAAACATATACATGCATGTTTACTTCAATGTTTGTCTGTAACTCACCAAATACCAACTGTAGCAACTTGGACGTGAGGATAAAACAAGCTTCTATTGTCATAAACTTATAAAAAAAAAAAAAAAAACATCCTCAAGTTCCTAAAGAATCTGCACAAACGATCAGTAAAGTTATTTCTAACCCAATCTAATCTAATCATTAAAGCAAAACCTTGAATACATTTATTATTGACCATTTTGTCACAAAACTAAAGAAGTGGACTACTTCTTTATAAAGTGTTAAAAAAATATATACGTCTATAATTTTTTTTCTCTCCAGTTTTTCAAATAGTTGGAAATATAAACCCAAACTTTCTAAATATTTTTCAAACAAGTCTTGAGAGACTGTAAATATTATCTTGTCCTGTACACTCAAAACTGATCTGGATGCACAACAAAGTATTACAATGTGTGTGTCAACATTTCTCACTTTCAAGATGAGACTTGATCAGTGATTTCTGTGGATATTTATGTGTAACATCATCCAAATATTCTTGGATTACCACCAACTACTTGTACATGTTTAAACAAATCCATCTAAATAGAAACAGTCTCTGAAGCTGTTCTTTGACTTATTAGAATCATGGGTAACAATATTTAACTCTGCAGAAACACTTTTTAATAATAAATATACAATTTCCGTGCAAAAAAACCCCAACAAAAAACAAGTCTCCATTGGCAAAAGAATGCAAGTGTGTAATAAAAACTACAGCTAAAGGCAACAATCCATGTGTTCTGGCTGCAAGAAGAATTTAGACCAGGGGTGTCAAACTTATTTTAGTTCAGTGGCCCAGTACGATCTCAAATGGGTCAGACCAGTAAAATAATAATGGAATATTCACGTTACGAAATTAAATGACTTGTTACAAAACTGTGCATATAATGTTCCGAGCCAAAACAAAGGTCACTCTGTTCCAAAGTTGTTTTTGATGCAGGAAAAGCAGGTATGATTTCAGAGGTGTTCGTATGTTTATGGTACAAAAAGCTGTTAAATGTATAAAAAGATGTATTTCTATTATTGGAGTCAAGTTATGGAATGACATAAATATACATTAAAGATGTTCATTCATGATCTGAACCCACTTTATTCTCACTAGGGTCACAGGGGTCAGTTGGAGCCTATCCCAGACACTTATGGGTGTAGGTGGGGTACACCCTGGACATGCGACCAGTTCATCACAGGTCTGAACATAGAGACAATCACTGTCACTCTCACACCTATGGGCAATTTAGATGAACAGATTAACCTATTAGTGTGTGTTTGGATGGTGGGAGGAAGCTGGAGTACCTACAGAGAACCCACACAGACACAGGGAGAACATGCAAACTCCGCACACAAAGGTCCCACCCCCATCGACTGCTGTTGGAATCGAACTTGAGGCACGAGTGCTGTCCACTGCACCACATTAAAGACGTGTAACTCATTAATGGTTTTCAAAACGTTGGTTTGTAAACTTGTTTTCAAGGGATGTAAGCAAAAATAATTTTTGATGTATTGATTGGTTACATATTGATTGGTATCCTAAAACTGATTATGATTTGAATGTAGGTGTGGCACATAAAAGTATTTAGCTTCTGCCAAAACCTGTTCAGTCTCAACAGTATTCAGTTGAGTGTATTCAACTCTGCCTCACTGGTTGTATGTTCTATATTATAGAAGACGACTGAATAAACTTAAACCTTTAACCCAATATCCTAGAAATAATGTCACCTCTGAAATGTTCTGATTTAAGAAAATATCTAAAATACATAATGAAAATGTTTACACCTACACACCATTCTTTAAAAAAAAAAAAAAAAAGACTAACACAAACAACCTGATCTAAAAAAAATAAAAAAAAAAAAAAAGAAGAGCAATTTTAACAATATTATGTCTCGGCTTATTATCTACACGTGCATTACAAGACATGTCAGGTTGTTTGTATTTGTTCAGGGTATTGATATTTTTGTAAAATTGTTTGTAAATGTAAAGATTTTCATGTAATTATATTTTATTTATTACAGTAAAACAAAAAGAAAAAAATTTGAATTATTATGATAGTGTTTACTGGCCTGACCCATGTTTGAGTCAGTGTCATTTTTAGACTTTGCATTCATTCCACGGGTCAGATGGGAGCCTTTGGCCGGCCGGTTTTGGCCCACGGGCCATATATTTGACACCCCTGTTCTAGACAGTGAGATTCTAGTAAGATTAAGTTAGTGAATAAGATCATCAAACTGCCTCATGAAGATGTGGAGAACAGTGTGGTAAACTCACATGGTATGCACGGACCATTAAAAGGATATTCTCATGTGGAAAGAGCGGTTTATGTCTAAGTGATTACACGTGATCTTATCCACAAAAGCCTTCAGATATGATTCCATAAGACTTAACGACGCTTTGTGGAAGATCACTATGTCTCTGTTATTGACAAATTACCAGTACCTGCTTCAGGCAAAATCCTGAGATCTCCGTCAGCGTAGTCATCCCACAGCTGGTACATATAAAGAACGGGGTCCTTTTCATAAGTAATGTAATACCAGTTGGTCATAATTGGAGCTCTGGAGAGGACCATGCCTCTCCATTCATTCTTCTCTCCATCTTCTTTTTCAAACAGATGCTCCACAGCTTTTCCCACCAGCTCCTCTGCCCCTGGAGGTATCTTGATTTTATTATTAACTGTGAACAAACACGGTAAATATAGTGAGAAAGGTAGCAATAAACAGTCTCAACACTTGAATATAAAACTTGAATTGTTAATGTACGGGACAAAAATAAACTCACCAACTTTTTCAGACAAGACTTGGAGGTTGGACACTCTTTCATCCTTGAACAGCTCGATTCCATAGACGCAGTCGAAGCCGTCATACTTCACCATGAAGAGAGATGGGTTGACGCTTAGCCTGTCGAGTACTGTTCCCTTCCATTTGCTCTGGTTCCCCTTTTCACGCCAGTTATGCTGTATGCGGACTCCCAGAATGCTGTTAGGTTCAGGGGTCACTGTGTCACTCAGTTCCCCGCTACTCCGCTTTCTGGTAAAAAGAGGATGGATATGCAAGTCTCCACATGTAGGCAATCAAGTATTATTTATATATGGTTTGCGGTTCAAAAGGTGTGGCTCAGACAGACACAAACAAACGAGATTTTTTGGGGGTTTACTGTTAACAAGAAAAAAAAAAAAAGACAAAACTGCATTTTTGACAGTTTCAACCAGTCATGGATATATTTCAAAGGGCGTTATTTTGCTGAAACATCCACTTTTGACATTGATGGAACTGTCACGTGGAGTATGAGGGTTTGGAGAATGGAATGATACTTGGCAGAGTTCAGTGACTTAAGAGTGATTCTTAACGCAATATATCACAAATGCACGGGGTGTCCAAACACTTTTTTTTCCTCCACTGCTGTAGTGATGAGATACATGTGGTAGCATACACCTGGGTACATGGATTCTTATACAGCTGTTTGTAACATTCTGACTTTACCAATACTGGGGTCATGCAGTGTGAAGGCACAGACTGGAGCTTTGTTTTCACATACCTGCCCCTTTTCTTGGACATGCCTCCAGGAATTCAACGGCTACAGATGAGGACAAAGGCAGACATTGCAATAATTCAGTTATTATGTACTTGAGTATGACAGATACCTACAGGATGTGGAAGACATCTTATTTATTCAGGTGTGTGTGTGTGTGTGTGAACGGAAATGGACCAGACTGTGACCTACTGGAATGACAACTTAAGCAGCCAAAAAATTAACATGATGGACTGACTTCCTAGGAATTTACACGGAGGTCACTGTCTGTAATGAACACTCCTTTCAGGTGAGAATGTGCAGTGTGTTTGGGTCACATATATGAAGGTATATAAGTTAGCAGACTGTCAAAGTCCCGCCTTTATTGGAAATACAACGGTTATAGGAGAATGTGGTACAAGTTAACTGGAAACCGTCAGCCATCTCACTAACGTTAGCTGCCTGTATGGGGCTTCATATAACTTACATTAGCAACATATGGTGATAAAACATTATGCCCAGCTTAGACTATGCGACAATCCATGCCAAAGCCCACCTGTCCTGGACTATCGCCAGCAGCTACACCTCTCACACTATTGTAGGTTACCAGAAACACTCGTTTGTCCTAGCTCTGCCTCAATGCAGATGAAGTACAGGCGGCTAAGCTACACCCGCTCCTCCGTACACCCGATAGTAGCTAACAAACACCAGCAACAGCTGCCTGCTAACATTCTTAACCCCCCTTTTTGAAAACGTCCCCATTACCTTTACGCAGATTTCATATCAGTATTGTCGGGTCGTCTGGCAGAGAAATGTTACCACACAAAACCCGCCTGTGTAAAATCTCGCGTAACCTGTGGGAAATGGGAGTTGAGAAGAAAAGACTCAGTTTCCCAGCGTGCTTTGCGTACGACGATAACGGAGGAGATATGCACAGTCGCCCAATGAATAATGGGAGTTGATGTTTTAACGTCACGGACTTTTTAACGACCGAAGTTGGTGCAGTGCTGCAACCTCACAAGCAAGTTTCCTCAGAGGTAATTAATAATAAAAATGAGACAAGACTATACAACATACCTACAAATAATGTGAAGGTGGGATTTTCTGTTGCACGAAAGTTGCTGACTGAAAGTAACAAATAGGTGTATTAAATATATAATTTTCATGGGAATATCAGTGCTGGAGGAGATTACATTAGATTTTTGCTTAAATAAATCTTGTCATTGAAATCTATTTTTGATCAGTTTACAATATTCAGATTTAATGACCGCGCAGTTTATCTACAGGAACAGAAGTAAGGAGTTTTATAAAATACAAGTGGTTTCTGCACTGAATCATAATGTTTGTACACTTTTCTATTATAGTTTATTCTTTATATCACTTATTTATTGTTATTTTCCCCCCCTTAAAATGCTTAGTATTTAACGAGGTGAGAGAGAAACAATACCTTAATTTTCTGTATGTTCTGTGCGTCTCGTGAATTGACAACAATCTTGAATCTTTCATCTTCATGCCTGAGTCTAAACATTTTTCATCCATGGTTCCAAAGGTGTGACACAGTTTGTGGTTTTATTCAGTGTATTGTAGTGGTAGATTTTCACCATAAAAATGAAATGACTGCATGAGAATTCAACAATGAGATGCAGTTACAAAAAAACTCAACAGGTTTCCCCCCCTCAATAAAAAACACCACTACATTATGCATTAACCATATAGAGGTTTACCCATCTGAACAGCTTTATTCCAATACAGAATCTTTACACCATTCAACAGTGAACTTTCTTTATATGTTGTTTATCATGGTTGTAATCCATTCCCTGAAGGATGATATGCGTGTGTACACATCAGGTGTCCTGGGGTCCCCACATCGGCGGCCAGAGAAGGAGACAACACCTGCTGCAGTTCCATTACACACCAAGGGCCCCCCAGAATCACCCTGGACCACACAGACAGAGGACACACAAACGTAGGTTTACTTTCAAAATATGGGTCATTTTTTGTCATGACTGTGAAGTGACATTGCAAATCAGGAAAAATATCATGTTCATATCAAACAATAAAATGTTAGGTTTTATCAGGTCTTTATAGCTACTTATAATTTATAAACCATCATGTCTGGTCTTCCACTTACAGTTATTGTAGATCATTCATTTATCAGACAGGAGTAGTGTTTGTTTACCTGTTTGACTAGTTTCAGATCCTTCCTGTAGACTTCCTCAGAAGCCTCTTATAGCAATCTTATAGGCTGCACAGGTGGGTTGGGCAGACAACAGGGAGAGTTTACACCCCCTGCTGTCTTACATCATCTCCAGAACACATCACAGTAACATCATTGTGATGCTTCAGATGGAAGCTACAGGAAGGAGCTGAAACTAGTCAAGCAGGTAAACAAACAACTACCCCTGTCTGATAAATGAATGATCTACAATATAAACCATCATGTTAAAGTCAGTGTTTAGCCGCTGTATTCACTTACTGAGCAGAAGCCCTGAAAGGCACGACCCCCAGGACCGCAGACCATCGTCCTGGTGATGGGAACCCCTCTCCATCTTCTGCCACATGTTCGCTGTGAGAGGATGGTTACGTTGACTTCCTGAAGCCTGTTTGCTATGGTGTTATTATCCCCTATATCGCCCCAGCCAGCTGTGATGCACTGGGTAGCTGGCCTCAGCCGGTTACTTTGGAGGGGGATCAACTGCACCTCATCAGTGAGCTGGGCTTGGCGGTTGAGCTGAAACACAGAAAAACACAGAAAAAAATAATAGGGTCTTAATGTTTTTTGTGTAATTTAAGTTTAATTTAGTGCAAATTAGAAATGAGGATAAAGAGGTTTCATTTAAAATCCAACATGGTTAAGTACAGTTGGTCCATGTAGAATGTATTTTTCATAAAACATTACTAATAATTAAACATATCCTCACCTTTAGGAGCATGATATCATTTTGATGGCCGTCATAGCCAGGATGAGGAATGAATCTCACACTATTCAATGTCTGCTTTGTGGATTCATTGGCTGTCAGAGAATCAGCTCCAAGCACTACTGTCAGTGGTCTGCCAAAGAACATGGAAACAGGACTAGACTGAATATGCTATTGATGATAATGTTTGTCATAACAGAAAGCGTTTCCCATATAAATCTCTGCTTCTAAACAGGTCTGAGATATTGCGCTGCAAACATCAACATTTTACCAAATTGATTTTTCTCATTTCTAGTCCAAATATGTCATCACACTAAAAATAAGACACAATCAGTAACTTTTCAGTGAGATATAAGAACTTATTTTTAGACAATAGATCTTGAAAATCTCATTTCAAGAAATTTTACCAAGATAATTTTCACCTGTTTCATAGGCAAAATTTATCTTCTTCCCTCTTGTTTTTTTTTTTTTTTTTAAGCTTTTGCTATTTACCTGCACAAGTACTCTCTTGAGAATCAGTAGTTGAGCATCAACCTCTTATTCTTTATGACTTTGGTGGACTATTTTGGTTATTTTCCCAGTCTGCTCGCCGCATTAACTGAAAATGAAATACCCCTAGGCCTCAAGGGAAGCTGCAGAGCAATATTAAGATGCAGAATATCTAAGTAGGTTAAGGTATTTAATTACCTTTTACTTACACTGAGAAATGATCAGCATATTTATTTCTCAAAATTGTCATTATGGTTTCTGGTGTAATGATTAAAGAATACTGTGGTTCTTACACAGGTAGCTGACAGTGTGCTGCTGTGAGCACAAAGTCCTCCTTCACCAGCAGACCTCCACATATGTGACGACCTTGCAGTTGCAATGAGGCCATGTAGGGTCTTGAGTGAGGGACGGCGTCTCTCCCTCCAACAATAAGAGAGCCATCAGCTCCTAAAAAACAAAATGCATTTATTTTGCACATAGACATTTATAGTCCACATGATACGTTATGTCATGTTCATACAATACATAAGAACAATAACAGGATGTTTCAACAACATATATTTTTGTTGTGTTTCGTATGGAAATGGTGTGTCTTACCATATAGGACAAAGAACAGCAGTATTACAAAGTTTATCGCCATGGTCTTTGGTCAAATCACCGCCTTTCCCTCTTACTCTTATACGTTTTAAAGTAGAAAACAGCTTATTTTGTGGTCTTTGTTGCTTCAGTGTATTTGCCAACTTGCAGCAGTGTTTTTGTGAAGTGCCGTAACATTACAAAAGATCCGGTTTTAGATTTGCATAACTAGGTGTCACAATTGATGCCAGTGAAGAAAATGCCAAACTACTCAGGTTCAGGTTCGCTCAAACATTTGTGCTAGTGACACACTGAAAGATACTATTTTATATATGTTGTCACAGTATTAAAATAACTGCATCTATTTACAGGGTTTAACAAATGTATTAGACCACCTGTCATGAAAATAAGAAAACATAAATAACTTCATAATTTATCAAAAACTCATTTGAAATTAACATTATCATTGTTATTAAGTAAATAAATGACCAGTAGGAATACCAAAATAGTCCTAGACAAATAATAACCAAAAATGTCAATATTTAGTGTGTCCACCTTTGGTTCAGATAACAGTTTACATTCTTGCTCCCATTGTTTTTGTGTAGTTTTACACAGTACTGAAAGATAATAAGTGGAATTGTGAAACTTCATAAAAAAAAAAAAAAAAAAAAAATAGTCATTTGCTGCTCCTTTGCATTTTTGGAAAACGGAAAACATTAAACTGGAAAATTTATAGAGAGCATAGTTATATTTTAGCATTAAAGATATCATTGTTATAAACATATCTTACATATATTGGTGAATTAACCATTATAGAAACATAAACAGATATTTTATTAAACCGAAATACTGTTAAATTATGGCAGCAGTGGAAAACACCTTATACTGGGTAGAGGAATAATACATTTGTTAAACACAGTATATACTGTACAATATACTTTTTTTTCATATAACAGAAATATTATTGTAATATGCTTAACATGGTCTATACACATAATTATTAAGGGACATTTCACAAGATGTGAAATCTTAAAAAAAAGTTGACTTCTTTTAAATTTAATTCATAGTCAGTTTGTGTTACATGTTCATATGTAAGATTTGAGGACATCATTTTCACTATGTGGTGAAAATTTCAACATGTCTTTTACTGTATGAAGCAAACATCCTTGAAATTTGTGCTTGGTCCATTAGTCCATTACTCAATTTTCAGTTACATAAACTTCTTATAAATATGAATTAAGATAAGACACAACTAATTTTTTTAGACATAGGACATACAATGAAAAAAAAACTGCAACCTGTCCACAGTGAAGTTGCTATGACAATGAATGCCTTAATTAATACTAGTAGTAATTTAATAGTTTGTTTTACAAAAACCTATCATGAACATACAGTGGTGTTGGAATGACATGACTGGATTGACCAGAAGAAGCTAAACCTTCCTATATGTTCTTCATTTTTATAGTGCGCTAAACCCATGTTCAGTAATTGCTTTAAACTTAATTTAAAATAAAGAAAACTCCTTTTATATACACCAAAACATGCATTTTTGTTCAAGGGAATTCCTCATGAGGGTATTTTAACAGGAGTAAAACATAACACAAGTTAAAATGTTTTTCTTGAAAAGTTATGAATATTATTAGTACAATTACTGTAATTACTTATATAGTAGTAATAGCTATGGGGCTGTTGGCTCTTATTCATTATTTTATTTAACCTTTAATATATATGTGTGTGTGTGTGTGTGTAACTTTAATAACCAGCAACAAAAGCTCAATGAGCTCAAGAGTGCCATGGCCAAGACAGCAGCAGCAAAAGTAATCCAAAATGGAAATAACAGCCATGCATCTGCAGACATAAAACACAATAATAGTCAGTTCTAAAACTGTACATAAATCACTAAATGAAGAACATGCATATAAAACACCATCAATGATTGAAAGGGTTCTAAAAGTGCACAACAATGTTCCTTTAAAGCATCTAAAAGCACTTGAATATGCTCCTCATCTATGAATCTTGTAAGAAAAGAATAAAAAAAAAGATAGAAAACAAATAAATGAAATCAAAATTGCAGTTTGAAAAATCACTATTTATTTTGAACATTAAATCCAGAGCATACGTTGACCATGCACACTAAAAACACTTTTACCATGAAGTGCTTTGTTCTGTTTCTCCAATCATCTCATTGATCCAGGTACAGTATTTTGATATGTCTGTACACATCGGGTACATCTGAGTTTTGACAGTTTTTCAGCTTATTGAAAGACACGATGCCGACTACAATCCTGTTGCACACCAGAGGGTCACCGCCGGAATCCCCCTGGAAGAAGGAAGCATCTTAGTTTGTTTATTCGATATTTAATTTGAACCTAAAACATTATAACATACTCCTAGAAGAGGATTGAAACCATACCTGACAGAACCCTTTGTTCGTCTCATATCCGCCTGCACAGATAATATTTGGAAAAAAGACCCTCCCACGCTGTGCTGCAGGTTTCCCACACCATGACAGATACATTTACTGCCATCATCAGCTCAGTGACCCTTCCACCACCAGTAGATGTAGACCCCCACCCTGCCACTTGGAACATGTGATGTTGATTTAAGTACGTGTCACTTTGTGGAATTTGGATTGTTTCCCCTCCATTGGTCAGACGAGCTTTATGAGACAGCTGGAAACACAGATATTCACTACATTAATATTTTGAGTCTAATATAATAATATATTCATTTTTAACTTCCTTTTTCTGTTGCAAGTAAATGTAATGTTATAGATTTTTTGTTACAGCTATGCTTGTAACTATGAAATATTGTAATATTTATAAGAACTATTGATAGACAGACAGAAAGACTACCTGTATGAGACCACCCCCTGTTTTCTTCAGTTTCTTGTTCATTTTAATACCTGGTACAACTAAAGGTACAATTGTTGGGACAAATATAATGATAACAAAAATATCTCACAACACTTTAATATCAGCTTAACTTAATTGTGACTTTTTCAGTCAAATCTGTCATTAATTGAACATAATCCCAGTGTTTCCATCCACTGTCATTGATCCAACTCCATGGGTTTTACGCTTGAATCAATGTTGTAGAAGATGGCGGCGTTTCCATGGTAACTACAGAGCCTCTGAACATCCAAATGGGTCATATCTGATGACCATGAAAAGATGACAAACTATATTTTACACCAATTATTTACATGTATTGATAGGATTAATGCATCAAGTTGAGAATTTTGTTCAGGGTGGAGGGGGTGGATGTTTGATTCTTTATGAGTTAATTTTATTGCATTATTGATACTATCCTGTTTTACTATGTTATTTTTGTTGACGACAAAAGTTGTGATCAAAATCCAAACTGCAAAGACCCAAAATAACCTGTTATTTGAACAGAAAATTGTTCTTTTCTGGTGCACATTTTTCTTCTACTTTGGAAATAAATAATATTAACATGTGCTGATAGTTGTTTATCTGCTGCAAGGCACCATTCATAAAACTGGGTCATAAAACAGCAAGTTTCCACATAACTGGGAACATCCTCTGTAGGTTTCAAAGGTTAATAATCTTTGCGATAGAGAAGGTCAAAGGCTCCTCAAGAGAACCAGCATCCACACCATTGGATTCTATGGCTCTGGAGGTGAATTTATTACGCTTCTCTAACCTTATATATCAACCTGGCTTTCTGGCACAAATCTGTCAGCTGTTCCAAAGTGCAGGCGTGAAATCATTGACTTTTAGCTTTTAGTCTGAGCAGCTGCAATGGTTCACAGTGGGAATGAAAACCTGAGAACAGCTGGAAGCGGTGACATTTATAAACGTGGACATAGATATGTTTTATAGGCAAATTGTATCTTATTTACATTCATATAAAGTTTGACGATAGACTAATAAATTGCCACAGGGTCTTGTTTCTGAAGCTGTATTTATTGTACATGTCTGGGTGTTTTTATTTTATTTTAGTTTTTGCCTCAACCCAAAGATTATACATTATCTAACTGATAATCAGTGAGTGATGAGTGAGACACTTTCATCTATTTCCTCTCTCTCTTATCATTTTCTCTTTTCATGTTTTATATAAACACAAATCGTGGCTTTTTCATTTTCAGTCTTCTCTTCTCTGTTGTCTTCACTTTATTAATTAATTCCACCACACCACATCAGATGAACTTTGATCCACAGAATCCAAATGATGATGTATTGTGCGCTTGCACCTCCAAGCTAATTTCCTAATTTGCTAATTTAACTTCATGGACATGCACGAATATGCAGCATGACTTTGCAATGTGTAAAACAGACCCTATTGTGAAAAGTATTATGCTGACATCCATTATGGGGACAGAAATTTGCAAAAGATGTGTTGTGTAATGAACTGAAGGACACTGTGTTAAACCCAGAAGAGTGGAGAAGCTGCAGTTAGTTACTTAGTTTTCTTGATGCCTGTTTATTTAGGTGCATCTAAGTCGTTGTCCATTTTCTGCTGTAAACCTGATGGGTGAAGCATTTAGTAAATGACAGATATTACACTGAGTTCATGTTTTTTTCTTATTTGTGACAGTTTTTATTATTATGGAATGATCATCGGCTTTGTTTATGTGATTAAAGACCACAGATGACGTTATTATTATTATTATTATTATTATTATTATTATTATTATTATTAATCAACGTGACACAGCCCACTGAAGGATTTCTTTAAAGTGTTTTTTAAAACCAAGAGAAATCACAGACACCACTTTCCACCAGACTGAAATAATACTATTCTCACATTTACAAAGGTATTAATGTACAGCTGATAATATACAGAGAAAAAGTGACATTGAGAAGTTTAATTTACAGCTAAAAAGATTTCCTTTTCTTTTTTGTCACAGATAAAATATGATTGGGCTGACTATATCCACTGCTGTCTGGCATCCTGTGGAGGACAGCATCCCAGGTGTGGGATAAGATGTAAGATCCCTCATCCCTGTTCATAGTCCAGGAAACTGCCCCCATGTTAACATGTGAAGGTAAGAATCAACTTTTTATCTGTTTGACAAAAAAGAAAAGAGCATCTTCTCCAGCAGACAGTATGAATCTGATCAGACTATTAACTTAGAGCTTCTGTGATGAGCGGAACTGGTTTTTTTTTTTTCTGTGGGCTGTGTGCTCACATATAAACTAATGTCTTCCATATAAACATAATTAAATATAGTATGAAAACCATTAACTTCTCTCACACATGCATAATTTAGTGTAACACATGTAATAAAATACAACCAGAGACAATACAGCATATACAAGATGTTGCTGAAAATACTTTCTTTTTCTGGGTAAAATAAGTCAAAGTGATAAGGTTTATCTAGTTTTTGACCACAAGAGGGCGTCAGTGCATCACTAGTTACAATGATGCAACATCCATTTCACACCATGTGCTCATTTACATCATTCTTGTCCTGACACATCATCTGTTTCACACAGTGAGCAATAGCATTATTACTCGAAGACACTGTTTTATTATTGTTTTGATCCTTTATCAGAGTTTATTAATTGAGTATAAAGTGAGTTTGCATTGATACCAAAGAAAATTAATGGCTAATATTTCCAAGCATCTGTCACACATTTATTAGCTGCTTTTGTTCCATAAACCTGTCTGTGAATAACAGTGTGCAATAGTCGACCTGTACTTTCTTTTCTTTTAAGAAGTGATGTTAAAATGTAAAAATACGGCACACATAACATATATAGTGTATTTTAGGGCATTAGTGACTTTGGATTTTTTCAGATCGATTTATCGACTCGTTGTGGAGCAGAGTAACACCACAGACACACAGGTGTTCAATGAGCAACTAGTACTAACCTTCACTGTAATATTAATAATGTACAGTAAAGAGCAGGGAAAAAAAACTTAGATACAAGCACCAACAGTACTTCTCAAACATTGTAACCCAAATAAAACATAGGCTAACACCTTAAATGTTGTTTTAAATTTAATTGAACAACATAAAGTGGAAAATGGTTAAATGTCGGTAGCAAAGACGCACATTTAGAGAAAAGAACGCATTGTCTTCATGAACTAACTGAACAGAATAATCCAAACACACAGTCTGACCACGGTATTATTCAGTATTGGTACTTTCATGATTCACAGAACATTACTTAGAACATAGTTTTTCTAGATCACCGTCAGTTTAATGCTACTCTGAGTCGTCTTCTTCCTTCACAGTCCTTGTACTAGTGATGCACAGGTGTTTTTGTTTTTTTTTTAAACCCACTTTTGTGGAATTATTTGACCCACCTTGCAAATAAA
>JAPSES010000258.1:22120168-22136908 GCA_029822895.1 Maxillicosta whitleyi
TAGTCAACAACTTTTTTCAGCAGTGAAACAGGTAGACTAGTGTCATCTTGCGGCAGCGCACAGAGATACGAAGAGAGAGAAAGTAGGGCCAAGTAATTATGTGTATGCGAATAAATCACTCTTTTGAACACATGCTGTTTTGAGAAGGAGGAGGAGGGTTATAATATCAGAAACAGAGAAAACTGAAGAATATGTGAGTTTTTTTTTTTTTTTAATTAAATCTAATATTAACTGAACATAATCCCAGTGTGTCCATCCACTGTCATTGATCCAACTCCATGGGTTTTACTGATGAATCACTGTTGTAGAAGATGATGGTGTTTCCATGGTAACCACATGGTCCCCCCCATACATATTTTTAACAGACTTTTTTGTGACTTCAGTACTGTTAGCACCAGGGTCTTCAATTGTAAATGGGCCTGTCTGGCTCACATTGGTTGTGTCTGCTGTCCAAAGAGATGCTTCTGGATGTGAAGTGTGACGAGAACGCATCAGAGGAAACACTTAACATCTTTTGACCACTTATAACTGAAATTATAATTAGGACGAGACAACTTGTGAATTTCATACTAAACACGATATATACCTAATAAGCACACACTCATGCTCACATGCTAACAAACCCACATACACACTCATCCTCGGTCCACTCTTTAGTCCACCTATTCAGCATTATAACTTGGGCTGTTTTTGTAACAAAACAAGACCTAATCCTAAATTCAGGGAGCTGTGAATGTGCCTCAACAAATGGCAGACAAATGAGAAGGATTAGCGAGGGCCTGTGAAAGAGTGAAAGGTTTGCCATTGATCTACGGTGGTCCTGTTCTCTTTCAGGGCCACTCGGTTTGAAAACCCCACTGAGTAAGAGCATACAGGGCCACTCCAGAGCCCCCTAGGCCACCGAGAGACACACAACAGCCACAATTAGTCTCAGGACCTGTAATGGCAATTCAATAAGCGCTTTAAAATTGTGCCTTAGTCCGTCTGCCACCCCCCAACCCCTCCCATCCCTCCCATTTTCGTCTACATACATAAGATTGGTATTATGAGTGGCGAGGGGTTCTTTTTTTCTCCCCTACCCACCACAGTTCTTTTCAGTCACTGTGAGAGAAAATGACCACACAGGGTTTCAAAGGTTTCAGAGGCTGTGGTTTGTTGTCGCTGAAGCAGCATGACTTGTGCCCCTGTAGATTTTGGCTAAGGCCCCACAAAATGGGCTTCTATTATTACTTTTTTCTGTCACTCAGCTGCAAATTAATTTTTAAGCATTCAAAGTAACTCTTTCTATAAACACTTATTTTTATTGGGTCATGCAGAAAACCTTCACCCAAGTGATGTTTTCATGGAGGTGCAGATGAGATGTAAGACTTCGGGTGCTTACGTGAAGCTTGTGCTGGAGTTCGTTCTGTGCTGGGAAATGTTGTAGCTAATGTTGGAACCTGTTAGCTCTCAAAGTGGAGGAGAAATGTGACAATGACAAACTCAGGAGTGAGCATGAAGGCCTTTACAACCCAGTGACGTGATGAATAAACAAGACAAAACAGTGAAATACATTAAAATATGTCACAGTTTGTAAAAGCGAAGACACACCAACCCGACTGCCAATCGTCACCAGAAAGGTAGCCCGACTGGTCAGTCTACTTGCGTCTCCCTGATGTGGTCAAAAATGTGTGAAGACACTAAATCGACTACTAACTTCAGTGTACGTTCTGCACTTGCACAAGACGTAAAACTGGAAAATGATGGAACATCTCAAAGAGCTCACTGTGGTCAGTCATTGTTGTCAGGAGAGAATGTTGAGAAGTCAAGAAGGGTTGTTTTTGTTGTACTCATTGATCGAATGGCTAATAATTACACAATACTTGTGTTGTCAGCTCTCTGGCTTCTTGTGGAAGGAGAAAGATGTCGCAGGTGATAACTAAGGAGACATCGCACTATGCTAACAATGCTAACAGTGCTCACTTCATAGAATAAAGTCCATTGGCAACACTGACTGGTACTGATTCAGATACGATATGAGGAGAGAATGGCCCATTATAGGAGACAGTAATAGTCTGAAGTACCTTGGCATAGTTGTATTTACATGGAAACCGCTTATTCACTGATTCATTAGTCAAGGGCTATACCTCCACCGATCAGATTAGTCCAACTGATCAACAAGTAGTGGGAGATTACACGTGTTGAATCAGCTGGAAAGACTGGCAACGGCATTAACGTAGGCCGATTGCATGGAACACACCAACCAGACTCATGTCACCGACCTCCCCAGACTGCCCGACAACATCCGACCGCTGAAATTCGGGTTGGTGTGTCTTTGCCTTAAGAGTTTTGCGCTTGTTTGATGAAAGATTCAAGTATATTCGGTCCATCCTATCAGACCAGACCATCTGCAGCCTGTGTGTCCTCCTCATCCAGCGTCTAAGTAGAAAAACACACATGGAGAAAACAGGACCTCCTTCATCTGACATTCATGTTACAGACTTCATCTTCACTTTATCTTGTGTTATAGAAGTGTGATTACAGTGTGATTACAAGCCATCATACAGTCCATCATTACTATTGTCACACGATGTCCATTCAACCCAAATGATTGGGTGATGCCTTTATTTACGGTACAAAAACTCACAAAAATACAGTATGTGATATTTGTATTCTGTATGAATGTTCTCATGAACTTTAATTACATTTTGGAAAATATTCTGAAGTGTGAATTAATGACATAAAATAAAACATTCCCTGTCGCTGAAGACCTCAAGGATTTCTGTGGGGATATTATATATATGTATATATATATATGGGATATTTGTTTCCATTTTTAATTATTTACATGGTTTGTTTTTCATTCACTTATACTGTGACGTACAATTCAAGTACTGCACTATAACTTTACCACTACTATTGCAAATTTTGGTCCAAAGGCAGTGGCAGTTACACAGGAAGTAGTTACATCTCTAAGAGATCATCAAGATCTTTCTCATTTTTATTTATTTATTTTATTTTTCTAACATTTGCCCAAGGTGGAGATGCATGGATTACAAAGTGCGAGCATGTAAATATGTACATGCATGTGTCAGTATTTTTAAACTGTTATTAATTTAACTTGATGGTGTATTTTTGAAGCTTCTGGTGTTTATGCCCTGTATGTATGTCACAATATCTTAAAGCTGATGTAGGATCCAGACGTTGTGACATTTAGAAAACTGCTCTGGAATATATTTGCAGTTAAATGGGGTGTTGATCTGGTATTGTTTATTCCTTCGTGTTATGTCAGGGTGTGCTGTTTGTTCATACTTATATATATTATGACAGTTCATTGCATTGTATTAGTTTTTCTATTTATTATATTTGATGGTAGAGTAGAGATACTTTATTGAACCTGAAGGAAATTAACTAGACTTTATGCTCCATTTACTTTTTTGAGAACCTGTCTCTAACACTTATTCATTCCTGTTTTACTAAGTAAGGCAAGTAACCAACATAAAATAAGCTACCGTGTCCAAGCTTCAAAACTTGTCTTCATTGACAGTAAAATGCTGGAGGAACCCCAGTAATTGGGTCATGTGTTGAGTCTTATTTCCTGTACTATATCTACATAGAAATCAATGCACAAATATTGAGTTGACTCCAATGCAAATTTCTCCACAAGTGCAAATGTTATATATTGAATCTTTAAACACTTTAGCATGTATTTTCTGCTCCTAGGTGTTTCTATCAAAACAATAGCAGATAACCACTGTTGCACTTTGCAAATCCACCTCTTTTCTTACTATCCATCACGATAAAAACTCTAAACATACAAACCTGCATGAATGTGATCACTTACAGGATTTCACTGAGAAAAAAACATAATATTAGGAACATTATTCCATTCCATTGAACAACTATATTAGAATTTGAGCATTATTTGGAAATACAATACAAAAAAAAAATCTGACTAGCTGTTTTTAAATATTTTAATCCAAAAATGCTACAGAAAGTGGGTTTAAGTTTTAGCTGCTCACATATTTTTTGTCCAAATCAGTGCAATAAAACTATATGGGTGGTTCTATGAAACTGGGTTCATTTAGATACCTGCCACTTAACCAGCTTTTTAGACCCAGTAATAATAGAGACATTTAGACACAGTTCCCTCCAGAATGTACCTAATGATGACCGTGGATACATGCAAAAATTAGACTCTTCCTGTGAACCATCCCAAAATTAATACATTTTTAATAAAATATTGGGGCCAAAAATAAGACCAAAATTGGGACATGAAAAGCTACCTAGGTGTCAGTGCATTTAATCTTGAAAAAATTGCTGAAATGGTCTTATATGCCGCTATAGATAAAGACATTGTATGAAATTTGATTATCCTAGCGGTTTTTCTAATCCATACATGCAGGGTTTTCATGAATCTGCAGTCTCATTCCAGATTTTGTATGTAACCCTTCGTGTCCACTCACATTACATGCGGAACCTGCCCCTTTAAACACAAACAAATCTCAAGTGTTTTAGTAACAGCAGCCATTTTTTGTGAATCCCTTTCCCTTGCATAATTAGTTTGATTCCCAAAATGTACCTGAGGGAACAAAAAGATATAAAAATAAAAACCCAGTATAAATAATTTTCACGTCCTTTTTACCGTGTTACATGCGGATTCCTGTATAAAAATGTGTGCTTCCGAACTTGCTTCATAACATTAGTCTACATCTGGTTTGAATTTTTTAGCCCCTCTGTCATGTTTTTAGGGACCAGTTTCATAGACGCACCCATATGTAAATACACTGTCGTATGCTGCTGTGCACCCTACCAAATAATACACATCTATTGCTGGTTAAACACCTGTGGCTCCCATACGTCATGTCAGATGAGGAGCTGACGATGTCTTCTGGATAGCTGTCATTTCCATTCTCCCGCACTCTCTTTGGGACATTCCACATTGATTTTGCACAGTGTTTAGGTTTTTCCTTTTTGTTTCATGATCAAAGGCCAGAGCTTTTGATCAGGACTTCCAAAGGATCCCTCTTGTTTTGCTGGCGAGCACACTGACAGGACAGTGGTGGAGCAATGATAATTACAGCTCCCATTTGGTGTCCCTGGATCTGGCACCGAGAGCCAGTTGCACCCTCAGGCCAAGGAGAAAAGGAAAGATTCTTGGACGGTTAAAAGAGGAGACAGAGAGGTAGAGAAGAGGAGATGCAGGTCGCTGACAAGGAGGCGAGTCAATTGAAAGAACAGGCAGAAAATAGGATTACTTTGTGCCATGCCGTGTTTTTAAGGACTGTTGTAGCTGACGGACGGACAATGATCATATATTTGGAGACACCTGATTCACCATCAGACTCCCCCCCCCCAAAAAAAATACAAAATAAAAGAAGTGACGTGAATTTTGTTTGTTAATATGAGCATTTTTACAGTTTACACAATGAACTATAATGCTCCGATGTGATACGCAGCTTCATACAAAGACTTTTGCATAGCAACAGTACAACCGGACCCCCCATACTGATATTCGTGATTTGCACCCAGACCTTTACATCTGAACTACAGTGTGACTTCACGCCATTCTGACCAGACATGTACCCCGTCACAGTAATCTCGCATTATGACAGGCTGAAAGGTTGGCCTTTATTCACCCCAAACAGCCACTATTCATCCCAGACTCTCCTTTCTGTTCACTTGAAAAGACCGAGTGGCCTCCTGTGCCACTGGAGGGCTCGTCTGTGTGTAAATGACCTTGATGCTCCGTCGCATAGTTCATAAACACAGAGCTTTTATAAGACACGGGGAGGTCCTCCACATCAACGGCTCTCCCACTGTGAGTTTTGTCATGATTATGATGAGGAGGAGGGGATTATGTCGGAGAGCTCTGATGGAGATGTTACCAACACTTAACAATCAGTGCCACACACACAAGACATGATAATGCTATTGTTAATGATCACAGAAGAAAACTGAGCAGAAGAGTCTCGCTGTTTGTAAGGGAAGGAACCTTGACTCGTTATTTAGTCACATTTTTTTATTGTAGTTTACCAAACTCAGCATGAACCAAGGCACTCAAATGATTTTATTTCGTTTAAAGAACCTAGAGACTGTTTGTTTTCGAGACTTTAACCTCACGTACAACCTGCTATTACTGGCCTACTTTTAAAAGCTGTTGATAAATGGTGATAAATGGACCACAAATGTACTGTAATACCATACAAAATGAGCTGAATATGGACTTGAATACAGTTATTATTTTCCCTTCTTTCTTTTTTTTTTAACCTTTTTTTTTTTTAACAGTCGGTCTATAATCCAACACAAAGATGCAACAATAAACATCAACTTCAAACAGTTAAAGAGTACAAAATGTTTTAAATATATTAAATGTTCTATTAGCAACAGCCTTGTTCTCAAGAAAATGTTAGCGAGACGTGACAGGAGGCAACAGGTAATAACCGTTTACTACTGTGTACAAAATTAAAGATTGAAGTTGCAGCTATGTGACATTAGGTGTACAAATAGTCTGTAAAATGCATTAAATAACTAGAAATTGCTATGTCACGACTGAATTAAGAGATGAGACAGACTGCATGATTTCAAACACTGTTTCTAATCTATTAGCTGAAGGTTGTTGCATGAGGGGCAGGAGTCTGATAAAAGCATGCGTTCACAGACAAACAGAGGTCAACTCAGGAAATCCAGCGTGTGATCCCAGTAGTTAGCTTACTTTCTGTTGTATAAAGACATGTAGTGACAAAAAAAAGCGCATTTATGATGATTTGTTTAAGTCAGTAGAGGTTTCCATCTTGTCCGCGCTACTCAGGAACAGTGTCTCTTATCAACAAATATTAAGGTGATGCAGCTATCGCAACATTTTTTTTGTTTTTTTTAAAGTAAATTTTCAGTACTTTCCCTCATATTTTGTTGAGCTTATAAAACAGACAAAAAAACCAAAAAAAAAAAACAAACAAACAAACATGTGTTGGCTTCAAGCCTTCATGTGCCTTTTGAGTTCTCTTAAAGTCACCCAAACGTTTGCCTCCAGCTTACAGACGAAGATCGATGCACAGTACAAATCGATGGGGACAGACAAGAACTGCTGTCAGACAGAAGCCTGAGGATAATATGACTCTACTGTACTGGACTGTTACTGAATAATCATTAGAAAATGGAGAAAATAACTTAAAAGTACACATTTTACTAACTCTACAAATGTTATACCAACAAATGTACACTTATGGGACAGGAAGATGGAATAATAAAAATATGATTGCCTGTCAGAGTTCAAACTTAGGCAGCTAGGAGGGAAGCATAGGCAGGAAATGAGTGGATGGGTGTCTTCTTCGAGCCTTGTGACCCCGCCGTGGTTTCCCCCGCCCGTTCAGAGAAACAAACATCTGCCTGCCGCCGTGCTTCCAGCGAAGGGAGGCGTACGTGTTGTATCCATTCTCCTCGATGCGTTCCTTGAACTTACAGCTCGGGTTGTACTTCACCTACAAACAGAGGCAGCAGTTAAAGAGGTTGTCATGGAGAAGTCTGAGGATAATCCTCACTGTTGACTTTTCTATTGGACATCTGTGCAAAACGTTACTGATATTTAGTAAATGTTGAAAAAACAGAAGTGTGTAATATTGGATTTTCCATTAAATCACAAATGCAATGATTTGAAGAATTCATTTCATATACATGGTGACGAACATAAATATATCACATTAATTTACAGATATATTCATTATTATTATATTATACCCCTCTAGCCTGTAATAAATTAAAACATAATGTGTGCACACTTAAAAACCCTGATTTGTCAGGCGCTCTACTGCCGCCCAGGGGCCTGACTTATCACTACATGCCAAGTTTTTGGGGAGACAGACATGGATGACCAACTGATGATAATACCCTGCAGCCTGTGTGGCCGAGGGTCAAAATTATTCAGTTTCCTGGTGTGTTCACACATACCGCACCATGTTTCTGTTAAAATTCTTCTTCACTTGTTGTAACATCCGTCAACATCTGTTTTTTATTTATTTTTTTATTCACATGGCTATAATTGTGAAAAAAGGTCTTTCCATTGCAGCTACACCCAAAAAACAAAACAAACAAACAAAAAAAAAAACACCTCTTACCAGCGCAAAAAAACATTTTCATTAAAAAACGAGAATTTTGGTGAAATTGTTTTCCTTTAGGCAAATGTGCAAGTTATATTCGCACAATTTCACAATTCCAGGTAGATTTATTTTTCAGTCCAGTCCTGAATATAATAAGTTAGTCTCTAAACTGTCATCTTCTACCTCACATCTTGAATTTAATCCAAAACATTTGAAGATGGTAATATTACTAATTATCAAAGTGTAAAAATTAATTTATTTGGTGTCTATACGATAATGACTACTGGCTAATATATTTGTAATGTCACAAATAAAGACTTTTTTCTGCTTGAGACCCAAAAGAATATCACTATTAATGGAGAACTCATGAGCTGGATGCAGTGTCCTAATGTTATTAATGGCATAATAAGCATAACAATGAATAGATTAATGAAACAAATGATGTACAAGCAGGGCCCTAATATTAATTTTTCTATCACTGCACTGTTAAATACTTTATGCTTCCAATCTGTGACTTTAAGTTTAGAAATGGCAGCACATCTAAAAATGAGTTTTAAGCTGGCAATGGGGTATTTTCTTTTTTTTAAGTAATTACATTTGTGTAGGGGATAAAGGTTTTAAGGATTAATTCAAATAAGACAGCAATCGAGAATTAAATCATTTGTTAAATGTAATTTAACCCATAAAGATCCAGTACTACTTTTATGGGTTAGGGTTAGGGTTCCAAAATATTTTTATCTTCTTATTCAACTTTTCTTAAGTGACTTGTCACCATTTATTATATTATCCTTTTTATTTTGCTTTTTATTTTCAGTGAAAATCTGGTATTTTCTTTTCTTTAATTTACTGATCATGTTGATGTTCATTAAAGCTCAGAAAGTTGAGGGTTATTATGTCAGAAACAGAAAAAAAGTAGAAAAAATGACTTTTTCAGTAAAGTTTTATCATTAACTGAACATAAAACAAGTGTTTCCATCCACTGTCACTGATCAAACTCCATGGGTTTTACTGTTGAATTAATGTTGTACAAGATGACAGTGTTTCCATGGTAACTACAGAGCCTCTGAGCATCCAAGTGGGTCATATCTGATGACCATGAAAAGATAACGAACTGTATTTTACACCAATTATTTCAGAGTATGTATAGGTTTCATGGTTCAGAAGTTGTTAAACATTTTAGATCAGTAGATGATTTTTGGTCTTTATGGGTTAAATCATTGTAATATATTCTAAGACATTATTATCCACAAATTGTATTATAGTTTTCACCAATTAATTAATGCTTTCAACAGCCCAACCAATATACATTATTACCCATAAAGTTGGAATAATAGTTTTCAGACACATTCCTCTTTTATTTATACACATCATCATCATCACCTTTGACCAGGTAATACTAAGTCCCAGTTACACTTTATCTATTGAGAATAAATCACATTTCATTTCATGAGAAGAGGTAAAGATATTTTATTCCAACTTCATGGGCAACACTGTATTATCGTGGCATCATGACAATTTTGCTAGATAAAATCCTAAAACTTACAACTTACTGTGTGACTAGACACCACATGTTGTGATGAGCAACAAAATATTTTTTTAGGACAAGCTAAAAATGAGGTTTTATCAAAGCGGATCTGTGAGGACAGCAGCCAACAAGTAAGCAAAGCCCAATTTTTCATGGGTGGTTACCACTTCTTATCAGTTTGTCAAAGAGTCTTGAAAGATATTGCAGTGACAAGAGGTTCTGCTGCATTCCCTTTTTCAGATTGTTATCATGCTGCCAGAATGAGGCCCTGTCTGTGATAGGATCAGGATAGTAGGAGCCTGGCATGATTCACCTGCCCTCGTCTTATTATAGACAGATCCAGGCTGTAGTAAAGCCCTGGGTCTTCAGCCTCATATTTGTTTTGCTTACTGTGTTGCTTCTTGAGGCATTGTTATTATCACTTCTTGCTGACTGATTGCCGGTTCTTGATTTTGTTTTTTGTAGGTGCATAAGCTCTTCATCGTGCACCTCAGGCCCGATGTGTGGCTGATTCGAACAAAGAGCGGTGATTACTTTTGAAAGCTTGCTGTGCGAACAACAATTGGCAGATGGCACGCAAAGACTTTAAAGGAGCCCAGCTGGCTCTTTGTCATTGCTGGTTGGGTTTCTTTTCTCTGAAAACTATTTTGACAGTGGAACAAGCCAACTCAAGCTGCAGGTATCATCAACCAGGGCCCAGGTGTACAGCCATGATTGATAGCAACACTCTGACCTCCCCCTGGACTTTCTAACAGAAGATTCCTGAGATCTCCCTTCACTTTAGTCAAATCAAACATGTTTGGGTAAGCACTTATTTGGGACCCCTATGCACCTCCCCAGCCCTCACCGCCCTTCCTTTCTCAGCCCTCCCATCTTGACCTCCAGAAACAATGTTGCCAGGTTGTATACGCACCGATCCAAAGAGCGTGCCTTTCTTGGACATAGCTAAGTACAGCCCAGTGCTGACAGATTTGATGGCAACAACTCCCACACTGACAGATCGGATTTCCATCAGGCCTGGAAAATAAAAGGGAACAAGAGTCTGGGTTAGAAACATCTAGCTCTGGGAGTTCCCCCATCAAAAGCCACCCTGACATTAGTGATTAGAATACCAGACAGCCATACACTCGAAGGAGAGAGACCAAGACAAGAGGGAAAAAATATCAGACAGGCTCAACTGACCTGAGAGAGGTAACCGTGTTAGGAAACCAGCCCCAAGAGGCTGACATTTAATCAGTATTATAGAAGTGCAATGACTGTATTTTTCTTAAGAGTTTTATTTAACAAATCACGATTGAGTCCCAGAGATAACTGTGTGAATCTTAAGTGATATCAGCTGCTGCACATCTTTCAGAAAGGCAGTAGTTATACATGGATATTGTGAAGCAAAAAAGAATTCTGATAGTTATTGTTTTTTTCTCCCACTGAACGTATGTTATGTAACTCAGTCAGAAATCAATCTTTACCAATGAGGTAGTATTTCAAAGTTTTAGTCATATTACTCCACATGATTATACACACTGTACATGGTAATTTCACATTTTAATATCATCATTATGGTTTATTTTGAAACAGTAATCACACAAACAGTTTTTACATGATGTTACTCAACGTTGATTTTTCTCCTGTTTTAAAAGTTCTACCTCTAGATTTCTGAACTGTTTGTCTTACTCTTACCACAGATAATCATGTAAACCATAATAAACCTTGTAATTTCCAATAATGCTCACTTAGTATGAGAAATCAAACATAACATTTTTATAAATCAACTTTTAAGTTAATGTTGATCTTACATTTATGGTAATAATTATTGACAACTGACATGAATATTTCCAATCCATACTTTCACTGTTGTCCATAAAGTTGGAATAGAATCATTCTAACATTTGTCATGAAATGATTGGGACAATGTGATTTATTCTCAATAGATGAAATGTAAGTGCGACTTAGTACTGTATGTAAACACTGCACCTGGTTGAAGGTGGTTACCAATGTGTATAAATAGGAATAAAACAGTGAATGTATCTGAAAACAAAATTATTCCAACTTCGTAGACAATTTTGAATTAACTGAAGACATATTTAAAATCTATGTAAATGTCCTATCAGTCGTTGGTGTGATGTGTTCCAATAGTTTTATATTTATGTAATTTCGTAAAGTCCACAAATACATTTGGTAACACATGTGTTCTGTTGGCTAATGTTAAATGCTAATACTAGATAAACTGATACATGTTAACATTAGTAAATAACATAATAACTGGTGATCAAATGTATTATTTAGAAAGTTAATGATATAATGCAAGTAAAACTATTTCTTATGCAGGCTGTACATAAAGTCTCCTTACAATTTTTCCCCTCATTTAATTCGTGTCTATTTGGGCACCGTTAACTGCATGAAGCTCATCATGACGGTACTGGTTTCTGGTCATGTTGATTGTATCATAGCCTCATCAGTGGTGTCAATAACATCTTTTACTTCAGGTTGTTGATGTCCTATATCTTTGTTCAATACACAATATAACCCCATAGAAAGAAATCCAGGTGAGTGAGGTCTGCAGGAAATGGGACCATCCCTTCCAATCCACCAGTCTGGAAAACTGATTTATAAAACCACCAACATGCAATCCCCAATGTGGTGGTGCACCATCTACCTGGAAAATGATGGTTGGATGAAGGTCATCCAGTTGTGGTGACATATATTCATTCACAAGATCAAAGGTCAACATCTGCAGTAAATAATCTCCTGTTGATGAAAAATGGACCGATGATTTGATTACACATGATCCCACAGTCAGATTAAAAACTTTGAAAACTGCTGAGTACGTAGAACAAATCTGATGAACGTTTCTCACCAGTTGCTTTTGTAGTATTACTTTTTAAATTGTATAGACATTGTGGACATCCTGTAGTTTTAAGCACAGCCCCAGTGCACAGTGTTCCACCTCTCCAGTGTCCAGAGCCAGTGCAATGTGATCCTACTTTCCTGCTTAGATTTATAGGAGCCTCTTGACTGAGACACTTTGTCCTGATGATGCCCAGCGTTGTTTACCAGGGACACAGAACCCGTGTCTGCCGACCACTTATGCAGCTCCTCATGCACACCTCAGTCCATCAAAAAGCTGGCAAACTTGTGGGCTAATTGTTTCCTCTGGGCACTTACTGCAAACAAGTCCCATGTGGCTCGCCGTTGATCTGTTTTTTGTCTGCATACAAATTTACAGGTACTGTCATGGCTAGAGCAGGGTAATGTTTTTGACATCACCTGAGGGCTTATCGGAGGACGTTGAATAGTAGCTGATTGCAGGAGATGAAACTTTTCTTTTGAATGACTTCTTGTGGTGTTATTCACCCACTTAGACCTTCAAAAGCACCATGATGTGATCTTCTATCTAATCACCGCAGAAAATCTTGTTGTTACACCCTTGAAAACCTGATCTACCAAAATATTTTCCTTAAAGTAGCAAGCCAGTGCTGGATAAAAGCAAAAACTTGCTTTGGGAAGACATATACCTAGCTGAGGGTGCTGAAGGATAGGGTGACCCAAAGCTGGCAGGAAATGAAGCGTCATAAACACAGCGACCGGCCTCTGACCACCCAGATGCCCATCCCCCATCTGCTTAGGGACAGTTATGTTCTGAACATGACTGGTTAAACACACAGAGGGTTCTGCTAATAGTCTTCTTACTCAGAACAGGAATAAAAGACACAGTAGAAGATCATGTATAATCGTGTGGGATCATGGGAATTTAGATCAATATATTAGAATCATTATGTTCATTAATATTATACATGAATATATCATACATATGAAGACCTGATCACCTATCAACCCTAGATCAAAACACTGCCCCCATAGGCTTGTACTGTAGGCACTAGGCATGATGGGTAATAACTTCATCTGCCACTCTTCTCACTTTGATGCATCAATCGCTCTGGAACAGGGTTAATCTGGACTCATCAGACCACATGACCTTTTTCCACTGAAACACAGTCCAATCTTTATGTCCTGTATCAAACTGGTGGCTGTTTAAGAAATGAGAAGCTACTCATTGCATCAATTATGGCTAAAGAAGATTTTGAAGCTGAAATTAGTTGCTGCTTAAATTCCCAGTGGAAGGATCTGAAATATTCATTTAGTTTCTCATAGAGCACAGTTGATGCTTTACGTTGAACACAATTTCTCTCAAAGGAGCAGCAGTGACATGTAATTTTTTATCTTTTTTTTTTAATGTTCCTCATTACATCCTACAGTGTCTGCTAAAAACACCACATATCCTCATTACAGTCAATGTTTAGTTTGGTTATTCTGGACTAGCTAAGCTACGTGGATATTCACTTTGGTCCACACTCAGTAGATTAGACCAGTGGTTCTCAAATCTTTTACAGTGGAGTACCCTCTGAAATATATTTTTTAGCCAATTACCCCCAACTCTTGAATCAGCATTATCGATATAATGGTGAAACTTTTGAGGTTTTGCCCTGGCCCCCTTTTGTGCTGTTGTCTGCAGCATTCCTGCATTTTACCTGATGCTCCCTGGACAAGAGATGGTGATTGAAATGTGGCACGACTTCACGTTGGATCAAACTATTCTGATATCAGGGTTAAGAGCGCCTCAAATTTTTTTTTTTTTTTAATATTGAAATTAAATAAACTTGGGAGTGTCGATTTTTTTAATATGAATTTATTCTTTGTTTTATATTTCAGCATTATTATTTATTTTCTATTCGGTATATGATGAATTATTTAATGTGTTTTTCCAAAAAAATAAAAAATAAGTACCCCCTGGGGGTAAGCGTACCTCCATTTGAGAAAAACTGTATTAGACAATAATGTATTTTAACACAGGATGTTACCTGCTATGAAACAAGAAGAAGGAGAAAAGGAAGTCTAGCCTGACATGCACTCCAGTGGATAATAACAGCTCATCTAAAGAAAACATAACTTTGTATTATACTACATTTCTGCAGTCAGAGCCTCCTAAAGCCCTTAAATGTCACATACTACACCTTTAAGTTGAACATAAAGGTAAGGCTGACAGTCCTAATTTGTAAAATGAACAATGAAACATTTATTTGTTCAGTATTTTACATGTAACTCCCGCATTATTCACATATAGTTTTCATTGATCCTCGTAAGAGTGCACCTGCTGATACCATTAGACAGCTATAGCTGGTTTCTGAGAACACATCTAAAGGAACCCTTAAGACTTAAAGCACACATCTGTGTCTTCCATCACTCTAAACCCTTAACTATCTGAACATCACTAGTCATGCTTACCAAGTGAGGTCATCTGTGCAGGGACACAAAGTACAAAGAGTAAAAAGGAGGGAAGAAAAGAAGGGGAAGGTAAATAAACATAAAGTCCTGTTGAGTGTCTTTCTTCTCTGACAGGAACGTGTAAATGAAGCCCTCTCTGCTCACCACAGCTGCAGGGAAGGAGGGAATGCCTCAGTCGAGTCCATCCAGGTATCAACCCAGCTGCACCCCCATCATTCCTCCGTTTCCTCTGATCCTCCGAGGAAACATTAACACTTTGATGGCAGTCTCCGCTTTATGAGCTGTGTTTACAAACACCGGGTGTGCTATGGTGGCACCTGGAGCGTGCAAGAGACTCATAAGCAATTAGCTGCAACCCGGCTGGCGATTGGAGTGCTGCAAGGATTTATGGGGGATTAGTCCAGGCCAATGAAAACCGCTGGTGCCTGAAAGTGGTGCCAGCAGTAATTGCCATTATTTGCTGGTTTGAGTTCCAGGCACAGTAGGTGTGTTGGAGGCATGTTTGTCACTTCTAAGACACTGCAAAGAGCTGCGAATGTGGTGTTCATGTTCATTGGAGAAACCGGCATTTGAGGATCTGATTTATTAAATATTATTTTAATGTAATATAATTTCTTTCTTTCTTTCTTGCTTTCTTTCTGTCTTTCTTTCATTCTTTCTTTCTTTCTTCTCATACCTTGTGTGTCTTTCCATTTATACATGTGGCTGTAGCAGGCAGCAGACACAAAAGATCAGAGGACATGAAATGGGTATTTTCAGATTGCTAAGAAGAATCACTTGGGCACTGGACGCTTGACCACACATCTATAAAGACCAGTTAGATCCATATAACTCACAGTCCCCCCCCCCCTTTGAAAAGTCACTCTATTGTGTTAAAAGCCTGAGAAATCAGAGCAAAGTATTTCAAGCTATTATAAGGCTTTCCTACCTGCTGAAATTCAAAGTCAATTTACCAGGAGCCTCTATATGCTGGGTTCAGTACTGAAGAATTGAAGAGATGTTACTTGTTATTTATTTATTTATTTATTTATTATAAATATTTAGTTACAATTAACAGATTTTTGCACAGAGATTGACAATGAAACCTGTTTCCCCACCCTCACCTTTAGAAACACAGACAAATGACCTCTTTGCATTATCTAACATATGCTGACGTGTACAAGCACCTCTGTTATACCAAGTACACGTTTGGTATTACTTCTGCTATTTTTCCCTCACAAATGTCCCATTAATAATAATCATTCCATTCTTCTTCTGCTGAAATAGCTTAATAAATGTGTGTTGTTTTTGAAAAATACAATTCAAATTCCCTCAGGAAATGTTACAGATTACTGGAACGACATCCATGTTAGAAAGAACAGAAGGAAACAACAGGGACAAATTAATTCTTTGACTTGCAGTGAAAACTGAAGGTCAGTTTTGCACCATATTCTGCTGCACGAGTATCAACTGATGGCCCCATTGAGCTCATGAAAAAGGTACTTTTGGCTTCCCATTTGCAATTGGCAAGATCTCTTAACCTTTGACATGTTTTGGCTGGGACTGTCAATAAGCTCAAGCTGCCATTACAAGCAAATCCTGCACTATACATGTCTAGTCAACTGTGGACTTGCCATTTATTTCTCCTCTATTGGATTTTTAAAAGCATAGAAAAAGTCCTTTACCCAGTCCTTTTTTACTCTTTCTTTTCTTTTCATCCCCCATTTTTTGGACGTTAGCCCATCGTCAGATCATTCAAGCCTTTTCTGACCTTGAAAAAGAAGGCAGAAAGGAAAGAGAGAGACACTCTCACGGGGTTCCCTTTTGTCAGACTCATGGTATGGGGGAGGAGGAGGAGGAGGAGAAGGGGGAGGAGGAGGA
>JAPSES010000258.1:22136924-22167517 GCA_029822895.1 Maxillicosta whitleyi
CTGGCCCGTGAACGTTGTTTCTGCTGAAGAAGAAAGACAACGACGCAGTGTCTTGAATCCCAATTGGTCTCCGCTGAAGATCTTATAAATGACCAAGAGTTTTGAATAGGGCTCTACAAAGTGTGAAAAAACGGTTCCTTCCGTCACAAATTATAAGTAGAAAGAGTGAAAGACTGAGAAAGAGAGAGTGAGTAAATGAGATTTTTCTGCTCCTTTCCTCCTGTCTTCTTTTTGTTCCTTTCCCAGGTCTTTAATTTCTTGGGTTGCCCCCTTGAGCAGCCCTCCATGGCTCAGTGCTCGACCAGAGCAGAGCCTGGGAATCTTGGAGGTCCCGCTGTGCTCCTGGTCTTGATTGACATACCTTTTCAATTATTTCACAGTTTGCTTGCTTTTTAAATGAAGAGGGCCCTGTTGTTTTTTTCCTTCTGCCCTCCTTTTCAAAACACAAGCTTTTCATGTTGGGTCTGGGCCGCCAGGCCTAATGGCTGTGACCAGCACCTTTGATCTGCCATGACCCCCTCGAAGGGCCTGGTACTGGGCGAAGCAGCCGCCTGAGTGTATCAGTGCAGACAAAGGCTGCATCACTCACTACTGCTTTAAACACCTTGAGATATTACCATGAGAACAGGCGCCTTCACAGTGTGTGATATCAAAACTTCCATTCCACATTAACCCTTTAGTGTACAGTAAAATATGAAACAACAATTACCAAAGATTAGCTGCTTTCTGATTAATTTACTACATAGTGGGAAGTCAACCCTTTTTAACACGTTTTTGACCACCAAAGCTGTGTGCACAATAAAACAATAAAGACGTCACATTGCAGACAAGTAGAATTGGGGCCTCTATCATTCATCTGGTGTGGTTGGTTCAATATTGCTCAGCAGATTCTAATTCAACAGCTACAACATATCCCTCCAGTGCTGCTTGTATTAGATACAGAGTTTCTAATGATTCAAGGAGACTTTATTGTCTGTACAAGTAGGTCCCATTAATTAATCAGGTCTCAATGTAAAAGACTGAGATTTCAGCAATTTCATAAGTCTGTTGAAAGATTCCACATGTAACATGGATCTAAAAGAGTGAGTCCAACAGTTTGATAACTATGAATTGAATGAATGGTGATCTGTGTCATTTCATACTGTATTCCTATTTGCTTACCAGTAGATATGGGTCAAAGCAGCTTCATGCACACTCAAAGTTTTATCTCATAGTATTAGTTGCGAGATCATTACAAAACCTCTCTGACCATAACCCAAAGGTCATCGTGTACAGTCATCTTGTCCTTGACACCCTTGTCTGATGAAAGGCCTCAGTATAAGGACAGAGTCCTTAAAGGCAGCCAGAGATATGTGTGACATGACTACACACTGCCTTTTCTTTTCATTGCCCATAATAAATGACCATCACATGGTTTGAGCCATATAGTTCATGCCCTGACAATATAACATTAAACCTAAAATAAAAATAAAAAAAAGTCGGTTATGGTCTTTGGAGTACAGCTGTTTATCAAACCCAAGGTAAGTGGTGTGTCAGCAGACTCAGTGTTTCCGTTTCAGTGGCACCCAGATCAGATCATTGTGTGGAAATAAGAAGAATCCCAACACCTCATATTGATCAGTGGTTGACAGATAAAATAATGTCTTGTCAGGAGACACATATACTTGGACCTCTACAAAGTGGTATGTGATACTAGACCAGCAATGATCTCACTGCAATGAGTGGCTGATATGAAAGCTGATCATCAATTTGGTCTGGAAGAGAACAGAAGTATGGAGACAGGAAGGGATAATTTACAGGAAACACAGTGTGTCTGACTTAGATGGATTGAACACCATCTCCTGCTCCCTTCTGAATATAACTTAAAATCTTTAGGCATTCCTGTTACATTTGTTGTTTAGGTAAAGTCAACTAATGTTTCTGTTCAGCTCAGCTACCATGCCCTGAAAACAACAGAATTCAGCCATAACTGATTTTATTATTAGTCTACTTATTTCACATGGTTTTAATGTTTTGAACCAAATATTAAACAAATATATATTTTTTTTTTTAAAAAAGTGAGCGACAGATCCATGAAGTACTTTTAGTTTTATCAAAATTCTAAAAACATAAAGAAAAAAGATAACAACAATACATCGGAGATAGGATTTGGTTGTATCCATATGGCCATTATTATTTTATTTAGGCCTTGTTTATATAACAATTTAAAATATATTTTTGTGCTTTCATCTAGATGAATAATATTTTTTTTGGTTTAATAACAACATATGATGTCAAGATAAGCACTACAGGTGTGTTACATCTTCCTTTGTTTAGGTAAATTTTTATTTATCTCATCTTGTTGCATCTTTTCAACATAATAAATACTACAATTAACCATTTGACTTCTTCAGCTTGAAAGGAGCACTGACTTATTTGGATGAATATTATATTAACTGACATGAAAATTAATCTTTTGATAACATGCTAAAAAGCCTTTTTCCTATATTGGAAAAATAATGGAATATAAACTATATATTTGTCTTACAATCTCCAGTTGATTATTATTTTAGGTTTTTTTTTAAATTTTTTTTTTTACATCTATATGGTGCTTCTCCCAGCATGCACCAGGTTGCTTTCAATCACATGACGCCACACAAGTATATGGCAATTTCCATTCACCAACTGTGTACTGTAGCTGTGTGCATTCAGCTGTGTACTTATGTTCTGTGTACTGTGTACTTTTACTTTTCAAAACATCAATAGCAAAGACAAGTAAAGTCAAAATAATCATTTTATCTGAACCAAAAAAAAAAGCAAAAAATCAGTCTTCATCACACTAATCAACATCATCTGCTCAACAGGCTGAAACTATTTTGACCACACCCCCAATCAGTGATGTCATATCATCTGTTTTACATCTGGCATCTTTAACACCACTGATTGGCCCATTACAATGATATTCTAAATGTGATGATTTGTCCTTAAAACATGTAATTTTCATTTTGATTTCTTTCTATGATGAAATAATTGATCAAGTAATACAGTTGAAGTATTAAAACTATTCAAACTAAAGTTGTTTCTTTTATTTTGTGAGGTTTCCTGTGAAACTGAGGTCAACATTATCAGTATTATGAGAAAACAAGCATGATTAGATGTGTCCACTGTTCTTTTACACTAATCAGATCATGCATTTCTCCAACAAACTATTCAGTAAAGAACATCTGAAGTTCAATAATCAACAGTAACATTAACTCTAATATTGCTCTAAAGTTGACCGCTTTATCATATTAGGTTTATCAATGTATGTATGAATTCTTGAGTTATGGATAAAAGTGTGTTTTGTGATATCACAGTGACCCCTGCCTTTGACCTTTGTCGGTACACTAATACATTTGTCTGTGAATCCATTTGTGTCAAAACTATTAAATTCTCTAAAGGCTTCCACTTATTCTTGAGAAGAGACAGAACTGAGCCCACAGTGACCTCGACCTTTGGCTCAGTTTTATCCTTGAGTCAAAGTGAATGTTTATGTGGCATTTTAATACATTCTGTTGAACCATTCCCAATATATTGTGCTTCAAACAAAATGGAAACTGTATTAATCCAACAAAGTGTTCATAGTGTCTATGTTCTTATAGTTTATTTAGTTTTCTTTTGTATCAGACACATAATCAGTTTCTCATACCTGACATGTTAAACTTCCGTCCTCCGTTTAATAAACATGTGAATGACAAATGGAGGTCTAACACATGTTCACTAGTGACGAAGACGGTAGTTTCCCACTAAAACATCTCAGGTATGAAAAACTGATTATGTGTCTGATACAAACGAAAACTAAATAAACTATAAAAAAAAATGGAAACTGACCAACAAATATCTTATAAGCGAATCAGAAAATAAGAAAAAGATGTAATAATCCCCTTTAAAGGTTCTACATGTGAGATTTGTGTGTGCACGTGTACTTACATGGAGTTTTTTGGGCTTGAGTTGGTTGTTTTATGACATTAGCTAACTTCATTTCTAAGCTGACAAATCTCTCCATTACCTACAACCAGGAGAAAACACACTGAATCCTGCGCTGAGACTTTTTTTTCCCCTTCTTTTTTCTACTGTTAGCTTAAACGTGCACTCAACACATAGGCACACTCACATGCATATCTTCCACATTCAATCTTTAAATTATTTTCCTCTTCTTATGTTTTCCCAAATGAATATAAAAGTGCCTTAGTCGAGTCAGTGTCCACACATATGTTTTATATACACAGCGATGAAATGATGACATTTATTTTTCTGTGAAGCACACTAAGGCTCAACATTCATATGATGCAATACCTTTACAGTTTTAATGGACCAACCAGTACTGAACAGCAATATAAAGTTTATAGTCTCTTTAACAGCAGCTGTGACTGCCACTTTAAGCTCTCTACTGTTGCAGCACAGGCCTGGTGCTTTGGTGTGTTTCATGTCTAATTGTATGTTTGTGGGTCTGTCCTTCTTTTGGACAGCAGGGCAACAGGCACTTACCTCCCTTCATTCAACTGATACCTGTCTGTCCATCAGTCCTCCTGTCTTCCGTCTGCCAGCCTGTTTTTCACTGTCTACCCTTAATGTTTTCTCTAACATATTTTTTTTCTTACACTCAGTCTGGTTGTTTCCCTGCCCCTGCATGTCTTCTCTCCTCTCTGTCCCTCAGGGGCCAATTCGCACTGGGTCTCTGGACATGAATCATATTTATTAACTCTCACTAGACTGTAATAATTTATTCATCCCTTAGCAGTAGCTATGAGATATGTCTGCCCTGAGCCCAGAGTCAGAGTGATCACACACAAACATGTAATGAATCAAAAATTGAAATACACAGGTACTGCTCATGCTATTCACTGCCAGCACTCACAGATCTCATATTTTATTTTTCATATAAAAAAAAGGTGAGATGAAAGAACAGTTAATCACTAACATTCTCCATATATAAGAAAATGAACTTATTAACCCGACCTCTCTTCCACCGTCGTGTCAACCCAGTACATACAACAACACACAGAGTAGGTTACGTGGAAGTCTGAACAGCATGTGTGCATGTTTGTGAGCACATTACCGTGCATGTAGCCCATCCCAACAAAATGCAAGACGATGGCTAGAAAGGACAGGAAGAAAGGAGAGAAAAGACTTCCCTGCCCATGTATCATTTACTATTCCCACATTCCATTAAAGTCTCTGGAGGAATGAGAGTGCAGATGGCAGTGATAAGATTATTGTTCTCCTGTCTTTTTAATCTGTCAGTCCATATTCAGCACTCAACCTGTTGCGTTTTTTCAGTTTTGTTCAGTTTTAGTAATAGCAACATTATGGATTTATATTGATTGTAGTAGTATTTGTGATAGATGATCATGTTTGGTGTAGGATTTGGAACTGCAGAAAGGCACTTTTATCAGTCAATTGTATTATTGAATAGGTAAAGATCAACGGTGAAAAAAAAACAAAAACAAAAAAAAACTACAATATCTCAAATGGAGCTTATTATGTGGCAGGTTTTGAGTGCAGGCTGGTCCTTAGGCAGTTCTTGGTGCTTGCCAGCATGAGCCACTAAGAGAGGTGTAAAGCAGACAATTTACTTCTCTACAAGCCTGGTCTCAGTTTTTGAGCCTGTGAACAAGCCACATGGCAGTGATCTGCTGAAAGCTGACTCCCACAATCCCTCTGCCCCAGCCTCGGCCGCAAGGGGTGACATTCTCTCTAACACAATCCAGGGGCTGGTCCTCTTTCAGGACTTGCACTCGGCCCTGTTACCCCCACCTTTTCATACGGTGCCGCTGGAAGAAGTACTCCTGGGATTAACCCAGCCAGGTCTTTCAAAGGCCATTAGAGCAAATTACAGGTATCCTGTTACCAGTGTGCTGGGACAGGCCAGGTGAGGGGCGCAGAGGCCAGGCGGGAGAGCAGGGGTCAGCCTGGGACAAAAAGACAAGGCCACCCTGGGCCCCACTCTATCAGAGTGTCTCGCTGGCTCCACAAACTGGTAGGCTTGGATCTATGAATGGCTCACTTGATGGGACCTCAGAGACATTGTCTCACCACCGTAACTTTAGCCTTTTTCCTCAGTAGCCCCCACCCCTACAACTAAGTCTCCCCACCATGGTTTCTTGTTTTTCGATTGATGTGGGCATGACTTTGCCAAGATAAACCATTGCAAAAAATGACTACAAAATCTAAGACAAAGTCTGTAAAAATGAGCCACAAAGATTCTATTCCTATGAAATGACCCAAGTGGTTGGGGGCTATCCACCCTATGGGCCCAAATATTGGACCAGTGTCCCCTGTTCGATTCCCAGCTGCCTGGACCATTCACCATGTCAGTCTTCTACTCTCTGATCCATGTTTCCGATCTGTCTCTATCAAATAAAGGCAAAATTTCCCAGAATAATGTAAAAATGTAAATGGAATACATCAGTACCATGGCTCTGTGATTATATACCATAAATAACATAAACTCCATAATGTCCTAACTGCATAGTACTGTCATTCAAACAGACTCTGCTTGGGTTGAAAATGTCATTTGAATTGCATTAACCAGCATGACTTCAGACTTAAATTGAAATTGTAATGCAACCCACAATCACTAATGTGTTTTGTCGAAGTATCAGTATGCTGCAGGCATCATGGGACTGATGCTGATGATAAAGTATGGAGATGGCCATAGAGTTCCGGATCCTGCCATTTTCTCTAGATTTCTCTCACACACATATTCTCAGTAACACACACATGGCCTGGGGCCACTTGTGCCTGCCACACTCACACAAACACACACATGTGCCTCACCCTATCCCAACCAGTGGATGACAATCTAGTGAAGGAGCTGCGGAAGTGTTTCATTAGCCAATTACCGCTGGTAGATAAAGCCTGCGTTCCCACAGTCCACAAGGCCGGGGGGTCAAATGCGACCAATTACCCTCCATCCCTCCACAGGACAGATTAGTCTGTCTGATTTATCCCCAGACAGACTGACCCAATAGTCAAGAATCACCACACACATGGACATGGAGGTGTCTATATATGTGTGTGGTGAGACTTGTCATAAAACTGTAAAAACATTTAGTCTCTGTTTGTTTGGATGGAAAGAATGAGTTCAAGAGGTGGCAGTGACAAAGCCAAATCTACCAGTCGTGTTGAATATTCTTTGCTACCTTACACATTCAGCATCAGACAGTAATTAGTCTACCTGCCTGAGTGCAACATTTACTCTTTGCTAGTTTACTTCCTTGAACATGTTAAGCTGTGATTGTTTGTAATGGAACATCAATCTATTCATTAGAGACCTCCAAGAAGCTAAATCAGAGGGCAAAGGCCCTCCTGGGTTCAAACCCCACATTTATAAGCTTGGCGGGGGTACACCAGTCAGAGAAGGTAATGCTAGAAGACAAACTGATGGAGTGGGTGGATGGTGGGGTGGAGGTCTTCAGTAGTGAGGTTGAGTGATAGCAGGGGTGAAAAAGGTTAATGAAGCCACAGTGTGCACCCTGTCTGCTCATCTGTGCCTGTGTGGTACTGAGAGGCTGCAATCTGACCAACCAAGAGGCCTTTTCTTTAATCAAGGAGGGAGAATGGGGAAGGCAAACTACCTCCAAATCATGCATCACATCCGTAACAAGCGAACGGCAAGCTATCAAAGGCTTCACAGATAGTTACAAGCAGATCTGCCCACCGAGAGCTTTGTGACTCATGACTTCTGAAGTTTCCTGCGCTTTGGTACCCTGGGAGGGGTGGCTGGGATGGTGGGATGCACATTAAGACTGAGGTCACTCTCCTGTGCCACTAAATTGTAATAAGCCTGATGTGTTGCATCTGGTTTGGCTGGTCGTCCAGACAAGGCTTAGTCTTTCTAAGTGGAAACATAATCAAGCGTAAACAAAGGCCTTGTTTACAGTCTTCTACCTTCATCTTCACTGAGAAAACTCTTCACCCAGTTATTAAACAGCAGCCACATCTGAACCAAACCAGAAGTTGTCTGTTGCTTTAAATCAGTGCACCGACAGAAAACTAAAAAAAAGTTTAGTGTGAGTTGAAGAAAACACTGAAGTGGATTTCTGTTCTGTAAATGAATTCAGATACTCAACACATGATGATACAATTAAAGGGTAATAGCATTTTTTCTGGACAGATTTAATTTAGACATTGATATCCATAGGACTTTGACTGTCATCCAGAGCATCTTTAATATTTTCAGGAAGTAACTGACTTTCTCGTTGTAATTCTGTATTCAGCAGCAGTCAGTCTGAGCGTGTAAGTGTGTGCATGTGTGGTTCAGGTGTGCAGCCATGTTCCACTGACTGAGCACTAGGACACTGAATATTCTCTGTGGCCTGAGCGTGCCCCATATTTACATTATTAAAATGAGATGGGCATACAGGGAGGTGACAGAAGGCACAAGAGAGAAATCAGGCCCCTGTCAGAGCTGTCACTTGCTCCACTGGCCAAAAAGGCCCTGACCCCAATTCTATCCACTGCAGGGGAGAAAAAGGAAACATGGACACAGTGGGAGATGGAGGGGGATGGTGATAGGTAGAACAGAACAGACAGACATGGAGATAATAGTGGCAGATATGTGTAAAGAAATATAGAGGAAAAATTGTGTAGACAGGGAAAAAAAAACTGAAAATGAAATACTTGTATCACAAAAAGGTCTCTCATAGCATTATGTAGAATTAATATACTGCTTATTCTAGTTGTCTGAGAACGTCTGCTGTTACCTTTTAAAGGAAGATACTTCAGAGATTTTCGGTGGCTACATGGGAGTGGTCCAAAGTGTGGTGTGGACTGTACTGTCTCAGCTATATCGCCACTTTGAACCACCCTCTGTGTTCTAATGAGGCGCATGTCCTCAGATGAGGAAAACTCCCATGTGCACACAAATTAGCACACGTCAGTGTACATGCAGGCACCCACATACACACAATTGCGCCTGAATTGAGTGCAAGGTAAGGTCTGTTTCATATTAGCCATTAGGGAGAAGGAAACGCACATCTTTTTCAGTTTAGGATCCACTTCATGCTCCCGCAATGGCACAAGTATAAACACAGGCACAAGCATTTTAAATGTACACACACATTCAAAGAGGTCTGACACGATACTTACATCCTGCTCATGTTCATTTAGTAAAATGGCTGTAGAGATAAAAAGCAGGTATGGGTGAATGTGTAATGCAGTTCAGAGAAGAGCCTGAATGGTTTCAACCTGTTGCTATGTGGGGACCTGCAGTGGAGTCGCTGTATTTAGGTCTCTACATTTGCATTAATTATCCTACTTCTGCTTTCAGGAAATGCATTTGCAGAATGGTTATTCAGTCCAGATATTGAGTGATCTGCTTCAGTCTTCAAGGCACAACATGCTTGCTTTCATATTCATATATACATTTATACATATACGTTTCATATACATACAGTTTCTCTCTTTGTTTACTTTAAGATCCAGATTGAAGCAGATATAGTCTGTTTCTGCCATTTTGAAACCTATTTTACTATGCTTTGTCCATATTCAAATAGGAACTCAGGTAGATGCTTAAGATCCCTGTGTACAGAGGTGAAATGGTGACTAAAACTGATAATGACAGACACCTAGGATTATGGGCTGTGTAGTCATTACTAAGACATTCTGTCTATTGTCATATTGTACCTGTTTCGGAGAAAAGAACAAACAATCAACGTTTCTTATCTGCACTTAGGTTTGTTTTTATGTTCCCGACAACTTTGAGCTCTTTCTCCCTACATTAAATGACAACTATTTGTATTGTATATTCATTATATTTCCAAAACAGGCTTACTACTGTGTTTTAATTTTGTGTCATCGCACATCCTTCCAATGTCAAGCCTAAAAAAAAAAAAAAAGAACAAAACAAATTTGACCACAAATTGCATCATAAATTTACAAGTTCTGTTGTTGACAATGATTTTCAGCAAAGGTAATGTTCATTTTTCTAGGTCCTTGTGTTTTTCAATTGAAGTTTGAATAGTTTAATAGTGTCACATTTACTCCTATGGTTACTGTTTGCTTTTATGCCTTACATTTTAAATGCTGTATCTTCTCACATTTAGTGGACATGAGTTAGAATAATTATTTTATTGTTAGTCAGTAGTCATCAGCATGGTCTCATGGACTTTTTAAAAAATGTTTTAAATGCATTTAAGATCCTGTGCGTAAAGTGAAGTCACTCTTCCCTCTTCTGTGGCGAGCCAGAGAATAGAAAAGCAGAACAAAGTAGAATCACATCTGACAGATTCTCAACAGTAATCATAACTACAGATGTCACTTATTCAATGCCTGTATGGTTGTAAAAACACCTGTAAGTGGCCAAAACTTCATGTTACAGCAGAGATTTCCTACGGTCTGTGAACAAATTCCAGAGAATTCTGATTCCCTGTCAGACCACTTGAAATACAATATGCTGAAAGGAAATAATGGAAATTATGATGTCATACATTGCAACATTCACGAAAAAGCCCAGAAAGGACAAAACCAACATTGGCTCTGGCAGCTACTGTAGGGTAGGATGAGAGGATATCCAAACTGATGCAATCTACAACTTCATCTCTAGATGGCAATAAAGAAATGGAGGTCTGATGTTTCACGCTGCTATGAAAAAGTGAAGACACTTTTCTACACATCTGAGTCACGACTGGGGTAGAGCAGTAAAATGACGGAATCTGATCAGTGATCTGCAATAAAGCTGTCACATATTTATCTGTCTGAAAGTACCTGGGCTGTCCAAATCTTCCCTCACAGGGTAGGTTTTCTGGAGTTGGACAAAAAAAAAGTTTAGGCAAGGGAGGATAAAAAAGAACTCTTTGAAATCCTGATGTCAAAACTTGCAACACATTGGAGCTTTATCTGAAAAGTCCAGAACAGACAAAACAAACACTGGCTCTGGCAGCCATCATAAGGGAGGATAGGTGTGTGTTACAACATGAACTCCAACACTAGATGCCACTAAAGATTTGACGAAAGTAAAAGCACAGCAATACATGATGCATTAGTAACATGGTATTTTCATCGACGGTGCTATGATACAAACCACAGCCTGGAGCTCTGAACCAGATTTTATGACTTGATTGCCTATCAGCGGGTCAATATTTAGCCACACAGAGTGAGTGACTCACATATAGCGGTTACTGTGATTGTGAGTTGTTTGTGTTACAGAGAGATAAAGTCCAGTAAAAGTCCACAGAAATTACAGTGCCTTATATAAATGGACTGGAAAAAAGGGTGGAGAACCCAGGATTTGCCCAAATGTCATCTTAGAGAAGGAATGAGGTGCCTGATTTACCGCATTTTTTGCTTCCTTTATGATCTGGACCAAATCATAGTAGAAGGGATAGCTGTCTTTGGGGCAACAGGTGCATTACATTCCTGTTGTTATTGCTTCCCAGTCCCAGGCTCAGGGTCTCAGGTTAAATTTGTACACCTTTAAACTCCTAAAGCCAGTCAGCCATAGCTGTATTTAGGGATGCCAAGTTGTTTCTTTTTCCTCTCTGTCTACAGCAGGGGTTCTCTTTCAGCTTCTTTATTCATGGGCCAGTGCTTAAACACCTTCCAAGACATGATGTCTGGCTCAGTTCAAGCAGGGAGGTGAGAGGCTGTATTGGAAGGGTCAAAACAAAACCATTAATCTGTCTTGGTCTATCTGAAGTTGAGGCAAGACCTGTCTCAATCGACTCAATAGGCTGATTACGTCAGTGTGTGTTTCTGAGTGTGTATGTACTGTATGCCTACACCGTGTATTGTACAGCTCTTTAGTGTGTATTAACTTTGGCAGATGGTTTCAAACATGTGGTGCTGCATGAGTAAGACAAGCTGGCCGACTGTTCCCAGCTGATCTAATTAATACTCATTTGACGCCTTTCACAAATAACAGCACTAACGTCTTCTTATTGTAAAAAATGCCAAACTCTGCAAAAACTCAATATAAAGCTTTGGCCCTATTTAATATTACCACTGTACTGCAATTTGTGTCCTTACACTGTATATAAAACAACCAAATCTTCACAAGAGGATGTTTTTGGACCACTCATGTCTTTTTTTTTTTTTTTCTTTTACCTTTATTGCTGTAGCATCCTCTTAAAATATTTCAGGAGCTCACACTTTTCCTTCCTACAAGTGTCCAGAAGTGCGTGTACAGATTCAACCCTTGTATTCATCCTCCACATTTTACAAGCCCCTCTGAACATCAGTCCAAACGTCTTTTATCAATGGCTTTAGGATCCAAGATGCTGGGTTACTGGCACTGTTGAAGTCTTGTCTTTTGTGTGCCCTTCACACCCACAGGATGTCCAGAGCTGTGGGATGTTATAAAGAAATTGGCTGCTGGAGCCAAAGTCAGACTCTATAAACCTGCTGATGAACCCAGTAAATCTCAAAGAGGAGCTGGAGCCAGACTACTAAAGGTTGTTAGCTACTAATTGCTACATTTCTTGCACCCATTCATGATATTAAACCGTGGTGGCAGAAACCAGGGATGCTTGGCTAATTAGAGTGACACTAACACTCTTGTCCTGCAGTGTTCCCAGGACAGTGACTGTGTGTGTGTGGACGGTTTAACATGCATGTTCATTTATGCTTGTTCCACCGTTATTTATTTAGGTAGCTTTCGGTTTAGTTTTCGGCTGCTTTCGTGCCAGCGGCAGCCAGCAAAGGGCCGACTTTCATTTGTCTCCCACAGGTTGAAGCCCAGCGTAGTTATTGGGGTTGATAATAAATGCATGATTCGTGGGATTTTACCCTCCTGTTGGCATCCAAAATTACCACGAATCCCATCTCAGTTGAGACGACCCAGAGGAAACCTTGCATAATGCCTAATGAGCAACGGGAAACACTCCAGCACTCCTCCAGCCTTTAATTTCCACCTCAATACTGAGCAGAGCACGCCCCAGTCCTTCTCCTACCCTCATTAACATGTGTATTCTCTCAATTCAAAACACCAAAGAACTTCCTTCGGCCAGGTGCTTCCCTCCCCAGCCCCTCCAGCCTCGGTGCTGTTGAACCAGTCACACGTCCCTGTTTGAGCTCTACCAGAATTAATGGTGAGTCATGATGAGAACGTAGTATGGTCGCGACAGAATAAAGTTTCTTACACCTTTAAAATGGCAGACAGCCTGTGTAGACATTTTGTAATGTCTATTCGCTTTGTTATGGGAATCCAGTTGTCTACCAATTATAGCCTAGAACCATGTAAAGTAAAATGGGTAATATTGCTGCATAAACTGGAAATGTATCATCAGCCAGGCAATATCATCATACTAACAACAGTACATGTAGTCCAGGAAGTCCATCTACAATTGGAAAATTTGATTAAAAAAATATAATATACTGTAAATCCACATGGATTTTTAAAGAAGGGACCACCCTTTTAATACCACATGCTGAGGTTGAGACTGCATAAAACTAGTTTAACCAGGATAGACATAAAGTGGAATGAAGAGAAAAGGAGACTTTGCAGTATATTTACAGTATATTAAATATATCATGTACACAAAAACTGAAGGCTGATGGTGGGTCATCTGTATGACCGATAATGGACAATATCAGAAAGTCACTTTATATTATTATTCCTTTTGCTTATAGTCCATGCGAGTAAAGTCAGTAAAAGGGTTGATGGGCTGATTATGGGTAAAACAGACAAAAAAAAGTATCTAATTTTATAGTAATACCACTGCCACACAATATCTTGTTTTGAGTATCACAAGGAGGCTACATTAAAGAGAATGATATAATTAAATAACAATAAATCCTACAATTCGAAGAGGTTTTTACTTTACTGCTTTACTATCTTGCCATGTGTTAATAGTTGTAGTTACAAATGACTTACTGAAACATTATTATATACAAGAGCTTTTCAGATAGAAAGTGTGTGGAGTTTAGTGATATCTAGTGGTGAAGAAGTGAACTGCAAACAACTGAGTTCCCCCTCAAACTCTCACCTACAGTGGCCACAAAAAAAGAAAAGTGTTCTGTCCAGTCTGAGTGTTTTACTTAAGGGGATATTGACTCCACATTCAAACATAGTACAGTAGGTGAAGGTAATACTGGATCCCTGATGCAAAAATAGAAAAATAAGAAGAGTAAGCCTGTTTTAAGCTACTGTAGAAACATGGTGGTGATCCAATCCTTCCCTGCTCTTTCTACGTTAACAAAACCACAATAATTAAATAATTTTTTGTGTGATTATATACAAATGTATACATAATTATGAATATTTTATTCATCAGAATCTTACCCCCTGGTGTCTTTATAACTATTATCTTCATTAGGGTTTTTCCAAATAATGGGGCTTCATTTTCCTGGCTGCTGAAGCTGTCAGATTTGTCAAACCTTTAGGTCAGTATAGACATCTGTGTGTGTAGTTCTAGCCCTGTCTTTTCCGATTTTAAAAGCTCAAGTCAGTTTCTCCTTGGTGAGTGACAGTTTCCCCTGTCTAAAACAAGTTTGAATAATTTTCACAACATATTTCAGTCGGGTGGAAGGTTTTCTTCCCATGGGCTCCTTCCAAGTGAAATAAACCCATGAACTCAGAAAACTCTCACATCAAACAGCAAGATGTTGCACACCAAGGGAAATTTGGTAAACACAACACACCCTGGCTGTGAGAGATGCAAAGGCAATATGAAGGTAGTCTGGCTCCAGTAACTTCTCCGATTATAGCAGTGGGGTGACCTTATTTCCTAAGGGTGAATGGGCTGTCATTACCTGGAGCCTGCACAAGTGTTTGATGCCTTCAGCCACACACACCCAAAATTTAACAGCCCATCCTTTAAAATGGTATGAAGAAATGAAACATTAAATAAGTGCAGCATGCCAACAAAAAGTCCTGCAAATTTATTAACCATAACAGAAAGACAGTAAATAGAAAACAGCTTTGTTATTATTGCCATAAACCTATATATTGAAATATATGTATATATCTTTATTAATTATATTTGACATTTGGGGCACAACTCAGCATGGTTTCCCTCCAGTCTTCTGTTATACTCGACTCAGTTTTATGATTTACTTTTGCAATTGATTCTGAAACGGCTGCTGGGCGTGCCCACACAGCTGTTGTGCTGAAGCACTGTCTAATTAGCAGTGTATGACCGATGACCCAGGACAGGATATGATGCGTACCTGCCTCTGCAGCTTTTGTAAACACTTGGGTGTGTTTTTCCCCTAGATCATTTTCTGCTTTACCATAGGTCAAAAGAAAAACATGTCCTCCCCTTTGGGCCGTCAAAGTGCACTGCTTTGTTTCTTCTTGTTGCTATTTCAGTAAGTTATTTTTAGTGCCTCCTACAATCAAGTAGTTTATAATTACTATATTGGTAGATCTATATTTGGGTACTGTGGTTTTACAGGCTGTAATATTTTATGTTTGCTATCTGCGTTCCGTGTTTGATTAAACAAATGTTTCGTGAATGCATTACTTCTGATAAGAAATTTTAAGAAAAGCTATCTGTCTGTTGTGTGTGTGCGTGCATGTGTGTAGGTGTGTGTGTGTGTGAGAGAGAGAGAGAGAGAGAGAGCTAAGTGCATAGTTGTGTAAACTGTACTTGCTTCCGTGTACTTAGGTAAATCAAGACGATGATTGAAACACATGAGGAAAAATGATGCTCATTCTGCTGGTTTCATCAATTAGCACAAATGAACTTGAATCTCAGAAAACGTCCATATCCATTTAATTTCTTCTTATTGTACCACTGATTCCTAAATGAAATTGCTTTGTAGTTGAGTTCCCTGCAGCCACTTCTGTCATAACCCACCGTCCCTCTAAGTCACTCTTTCTCCCTCTTCTCTCACCCCTCAGCTGTTCCATGCCCTTGCTCCACTGGGATTGATACAATATTTTCCAACCTCAATTAGCAGAGAGTCTGTTGACTAATTCCAACTGTTTTTGCACCTGAGAGGGAGCTGGGAGTCAGGGCTGGAAAAAGTGAGTGGGGTGGAGGTGAAGGGCTGGAGCTGGGTGTAGCAGACAGAGCTGTCGGGGCAATATAGCTGTGTCGACAAGAGTGTAAGGGCAACACAGAGGACAGAGGAGGGGTCGACCAGACTGCTGGGCACAATTTGTAGAGGCTGAGTTCAGGCTGAGGAGTTAAGATACAGCAAGTTAAACTGTGATCACTATGCACAAGCAAATTCAAGCAAATCTAAAAAAAAAAAAAAAAAAAAAAACCCTGCAAGAACTGTATCTGAAAATCTAATGTTGGTGTATGTATATCCATTCTGCAGGCCTGTATCTGTGCACTGTAAGCCCTGCATTCAATTAGTATGTAGATATTAACATAATATATCAATATGCATAATTTGTTTAATTCAGCATCTAATAAAGAGAATAAGTACATTTTAAAACTGATTTTCCTCTTAAAATAAAGTGCTTCCTTTTGTTTTTAAAATGACTGACTCACTCCTAAATGCGTACGTGTCCTCTTTTCTGTCATGCTGACGTTGTGCACTAGTATCTGTGTCACTGCTCTTGTCATTAAAAATGTAAAGCAAGCTTGTCCTCCCACTCTCATCGATAGCATGGCCACCGTATCAGTATCCAGAAATGCTCTGGGTCAGGAGGCTTTAAGTCTGATTAAAAGCCTACTTAAGTGATGGTAGTAACGCTACCCTCGCACAAAAACATAGTGACAACTCAAAATAGCCCTTAAAACCAGGCCTGCACCATTGTGAGGTGCAACCACAAACTGACCACAAGTTCCATTTTGTTAAATTTAAGGCAAAGCTTACATGACCACTGGCTTGGCAGCTCTGGGCGCAGGTACACACCCTCACTCTGTGTGAGCACAGACAGAATCGTTCTTTCCACCAAAGGAAATGAGAGGATGATGGCTCAAGTGTATGAGGACATTACATTTAAGGGGACTGCACTTTTTCAGAGAGAGCCGCTGCAACCACCTAAGTATTAATGACATGAGTGTGGCAAGAAAAAGCATGAATTTCACAACCATCAGACATTAATTTTGCTGCTTTCCAAAAACTATGAACACTTGTTTCAATTTAAATTCCCATATGTTGCCAAAGTGGTATTGCTTCCACTCTTCCAATATGACTTCTGTTGTGTCAAATTCAGGCAAAACTAGAGAGTAATATTTTATTATTGTGGCTGACATATATTAGCTCTAATATAATGGAGTAATGTCCCCAGTTGGATAAGCTCAAAAGTCTATATTTAACAAGGTAATAATTCATCTCAACTTGAGTTTCAACCACAGTGTGTGGTTTTAAAACATTCTGCCAGGTGACTAATCCCGACAGGTTAACAAATGTCATCCAGTCGACAGCTTGGAGCTTATTGAAACAGTGGCAACAGACTGAGTGGCCTCTTAGCCGGGTGCAGCAGCTACTCCTGCCCCCCCAGTAGCTTTATGGAAAAACTCTGACTCACCCCATTTTTAAATAAAAAAGTCATTAACAACCAAATACATAAATATTACAGTAAAAGGCATAAATGTCTCTGAGGGCCATCCAGCCCGTCAGTGACTAATGGAGAGGGAGGTCAACTCATGACCAGAGTCGGCTCATCTGACTTGGTCAAGAAAGACACCCATTGATGGACACAACGAAAAGGCATGGCTGCTCTATGAGTGACCTCTTCTCAGGTGTCTCTGGAACACAGATTGTGTGTATAGACTACAGGCATGCCAATGGAATAACCCATCTGGATCTCCACTGCTTTATAGTGAACACTGCACTTATACTGGTAAGTGTTATCACACATGAACAAGTGTGTGATATGGTGGGGCAAAGTAGAGCCAGACTCTGCTAAAACAATCAAGAGGTCATCATCAAGAGAGATTTACAACTACATTTATGATTGCCAAAAATTTGAGATGATTAAAGAAAACCCAAATGACACCACAGGTTTATACATTTCAAGACACCAAATCATTGTCCATGATACTACACACAACACAACACATTTACCCTCAGCCCTTTGTTAATGCTGTAATCCATTTATTTTCACTAATTAAACTGTGAGCTGTCAACATGAAGCTACATTTGTATTCTACTTGAGGAAGAAAGTTTTTCCATTTCCACCTGCTATTGCAATTGATGTACTTTCATCACAGTTTTGACAAGTTAATCTTCAGTGAAACTGAAGCGCTTTTTATCGCCATGCTCACTTTGAACCACCAACTGATGCTCAATGTCTTTCCTCAAGTCAGCGTTCCTGTAAACTCTGTGCAAGCTGCCCCATGAGAAGGCTAAATCCACTCTAGGGTATTCCCTTCATACCTAGCAACATGTCTCTCAAGCTCTAAACACAACACAAATAGCTGAGTAGTGCAATAACCTTAGGATATCCCTATTCACTGTTATAAAAAAGAACAGATAAGAAAGTCCACCCATAAAAATAAAGTGTGAATGTCACAGGGCATCCTGTGCACTCTCTGACATACAATTGAGATACAGTACTTAGATGAAGTCAGGCAGCTACTTACTGTCTGCGTAGTTTTTCCGCCGGGTGCCGTCCACCTTGCCTGTTTTGTCTATGCAGAGGAAGAACTTGTTGGCAGAGTAAAGTCGCCGTAGTCGGACGTCACCTTCTAGATGATTGTAACTACGAGTGTGTCTTTCCAGTGTCCATGAACAGTTGATTCCAGTCGCCAGCACCTGAAGAGGTTCATGCCCTACCCCAGGAGGACAGGCCCCTGTGGCAGTGCCAGCGGTGACCACAAGAAGGGTGAGGCATGCCAGGCAAAGGGAGGCTGCACTGGGCAGGGGGAGAAGCTGCCCGGTGGAGGCTGCAGTAGTGGTGGTGCCAAGGGCAGGTTCAGGACAGATACGAGCTACGGACTCCGTCCATCTGCACATGGTGGGTCAGACTCCCAAGGTGCACCTTGTGCAGGCTGCAGGCATGCTGATGTTCAGGAGATGCCCCAGTGGAGGGATAACAACAGGGTGGGCGTCCAGTAACAAGGAGGGAGGGAAATGGCACTCAAAGCAGATCCTTTGGATGTCACTGATGACCCAAGTGCACTTTAGGAAGGATGAGCTGACACCAGGCCTTCCTACGGACACACGCTTGTCAAAGGTTGTCCTGTTGTCATCTTCTGTCCTTTTGTCAATTCTGTTTGTTAGATGATGTCGTAAACTGTTGTCATTTTATGAATCCACTTTTAAAAGTTCCTCTCTAGTGTTGCTCCTGTTTGTTCTCCTCCTCCTTAGACTGAAGTCTTCTTTCCTGTTCCACAGATATAGTCCCGGCATCTATGAAGATGTGCATGTGTGTCACAGTGTGCTTGTATGGATGAGATAGTGTGTATAAATATGTGTGCCTCTGTGAGTGTGATTAAGAATATGTGTATGTTTGTGTGTGTGAGTATGCACCTTGCGATGCTTTGCTCTTTCCAGCTGGAAAGGAATAAGGTGCCTGTCTGAGCTGCTGACCCGTGGCTGAGAGGGAGTTGAATGAGGGCTGGTGACTGACTGTGCGTGTGTGAATGTGTGTGTATGTGTGTGTGTAAGTGAGAGAAAGAGAGGGAGTGAGTAAGCGAGTGAGTGAGTGAGTATGGGAGGGAGAGAGCCGGTATGAGTTTGCGACAGAGAGAGGCAGTGAGAGTGTGTCTGTATGTGTCAGAGTGAGCGGCAGTCGGTGAGTCTGTGTCAGCTAGCATGGGGCAGTGAAGCAGCAAGTGAACAGCCTCACGCTCCGCTGTGTGCAGCCAGTCAGCCAGTCAGTCTTCTCTTCTGTGGAAGCACCGCCTGAGTTGTCCTGCATTTTATCCTGGGCAGGGCCAGCATCTAGGAGGTTGAAAGGAGAGGGGTGGGGACGTGGGGCCACCAAACTCATTCATAACCATTTGAGACGAAATGAGTATGCCTGAATCAGAAACCTGCCCCTGCACCTAGAAAAGTTTATTCTACATGGAACAAGTCATTAGCTCCACCTGATTTCATTGTCTTATTTCCATGGCTACAGACGCCAGTAAAGACTTACATCCTTATTAAAGCCCTTCTTTTCTTTTTCGTCCCAATGTGAGCGGTGAAGCATTTTGTAACGTAGGTCAAATTAGCTCCATTACTATCCACTGAGTCAGCTTAAAGACACCTTGACACCTACACTCTCATTTCTTTTTTCTTTACCCACATGGGACAAATTAAAGGAGCTTTTTTTTTTTTTTTTTTTTTTTGTTTGGCGGCTGGTTTGAATAATAAAGCGGTCGGAAACACAGAGCAGGTTGCAAGAGTGTCAGGAGAGTTAGTCCAGATGAAAGCTGAGAGACTTTCTGATCACTTGTGTTAATATTTCACTGAAACACCCTCTCTGATCTTTATTTAATTTGGCAGAGCAGGACGGAAATGAAGAACACCTTTTTTTGCGACTTCCCACACTCTTGTCTGTTTTTTTTACAAGCTGTGTAATGAACCTGATTAACCAAAGCATCAAAGCTGTCAAATCAGTCCTGTTTAACCTCTCACTGCATTATATTATATTATTATTTTATATTTTATGAAGATTGAGACCTAACATTTCATTTTAGCTATACAAGTAGGTCCTGCGTTTCAGTGTGGCCGCTTAAGATAAATGGAAAAAAGTAAGAAAAAGATACAAAAATGATCCACAAGTTCTCACATGAGGCTGTTCACACGCACTTACTTACTTTTAAAATCGGGTTCTGACCCTTAGGCCACACATGTTCAGTGCTGGAGGTGCTGGAGGACTAAATGCTCAAAGAGGGGTGACAGTTAACTTCACACCCTTTAGCTTGTTAACTGCCCCCTGAGACTAGTCAAAAAAAAAAAAAAAAAAAAAAAAAAAAAAAGGCAGTGAGAAAAAGCCGATGTGTTCTGTTCTGGCCCTCGGTGTCCACCAGGATCCTCATCAAAGCTTCTGCACAAATGTAAGTGTGCCTTTCACCGCCAATTAAAGCGCACCGCCATGTTTGTTCACTTCCTCTTTCAACCGTCCCTTTTTTTTTTTTTTTTAACATTTTCTCTTCTTTCTCTGTCTTCTTGAAAATAAAATCGACAGTTATCTGTGTAGTGTGACCTTTTTAACTGATCTACGTGCACGAGCTTCACTGGAACATTACTGGAACCGATGGTTATCAGAGCAAGAAACAATTAGGCTTACTTACAACAGAGCGTGTGCGTATGTGACTCTGACAGCATGTGTTATAATGTGTTTTTTGTTAGTGTTGTATGAAGTCAAAAGTGTTTTCTGAAGAAGGGGAAAAAAAAAAACTCCTTGGAACTAGTTTTAAGAACATCTGTGTGTTTACAGGCTTGGTTTCATATTGAATTTACTGTGCTGGGAAATATTCTTTTACTTCAAATCAATGGTTTTGATTTTGCAGCAGACAAAAGCGATAATATGCCTGCATCATGCAAAATCTACCACAGAGAGGAAACAACATCATCAGGATTATTGATCTAAAGAGGATAATACAGTTAAAGAAGCGTGGTTAAATCAAACTTCTCTTCCTGTTCTTTCTCTTTATTTAACCAGCACGTGCTTGCTAGTCAAATAATGCTTCCAGCTAGTAATCCCAGCAGACTCCATGTGTCTATTATGATCTCTCCAACCTGCTTTTATAAACATGCCAATAGAGGAAAGAGTGAAAGAAAGGGAAAGTGTGTGAGAAAAAAAAGTAAAAAAAAAAAAAAAAAAAAAAAAAAAAAACCTTAGGAAGTTCTCGTTGTTCTCCTTTTGCTGGAATTACCCATAATTAAAGTCATGCAACCATTTAATGTACTGTAGAACATTTCAAAAATCAGAGTACCCCCCACCCCCCCTGGGGTCAACAACAGAGTTTGGGCCTCATGTGAATGTCAGATGTGGCAGGAGATTGCTTTGTGGTGTCTTGGAAGCAAATGTTTGGGGTCTGAGCTCAGTGCCAGAGCAGACACAAGCATAATGTATTTCTTTGTTAAGTGTTTTGAAGTGTGCAGCCATGCTATTTTATAATGTGCATCTTTGATGTCCAAGTCTACAGACAGACTGTGTCAAGGCAAGATCAAGGATTAATAAAGCCAAATTAACATTGTTTCCAGTTTTTCACAGTACATCATCTTTACAGTTGGTAAAGACTACAAGCTTATACGTATATTGGAGGTGATATATTGTCTGTCCCTGATGCCTTATTTGCTGCTGTCTGTATGTGTGTGTTCTTGTACAAAAACTGGACACACAATGCCTCTGTTCAGCTCGGAAAAGAGATCCATCCTTTGTGGCTCTTTGTGGGGTTTCTCTCATTTTTATCTGCCCATTAAAGTTTTTTTTTTTTTTTTTCATGAAGGGTCATATAGGAAATAGGACGTGGTATATTGTCCACAATGTAAAACCCCTTGAGTCAAATTTGTGATTTGCGACTTTGCGCTGTATAACTAAAAGTGACTTGAATAGAGCTGTGTTGAGTTGTGTTGTAGGTGTGCCCCTGAGCTGAAAACACCACTCTGTGGCACCCAAGGAGGATGTTCTCAAGTGGAGGAACCTAATCTTTCCCAGCAGGGATCCAAGCGGCTCTGTAAGTGTATGAATAGAGATAATATCTGTATAATGAGGCCTGTTTTGTACCATCAAAGTCTTCAAAAGGGTCTGAAACCTGACCTCCCTCTTAGCACTGACAATCCCTCAGTAATAGCTCCCTTTTATTAATTGTTTTTCCTGCTTGCTAAGTCTTTGTCTCTCCGTTTCCCTCTCTAGCTCTTGTAGTTGTGTTTTTGCTTGTCACCCTTGACCTAGGGCTTTTATGTGAGCTGACACACAGCCAGCTTGAAAAGAACAAACTGTTTCCAGATATTCCACAGTTTGCTTTTTTTCAGCAGTAGTGGCTGAAATGCAAAGAGTTTCAACACTTGCATACGGAAATTATCACATTCATATTATTCACAGGCTGTATATTCTGATAATTTCAGTGATTATGCAGTTTATCGTGTCAGTGTGTTGCCTGCTGTTGCCTGTTCTGTTGGTTCAGATTCAACACAGGTGTGCTTGTCTGCTTGATATTTTTTGAGCTGTCGACTGCGGTTGGCTGACAAACATCCGGACATGGTTGAGCAACTGACCAGACCACCGCAGCTCAACTCCACTGAGAACATGGCCCTTTGCATATCCTGCTTCCAGACCATTCTAGGCCATTGTCTATTGACAGTGGCATTATGATAAGTGGCACTGTCTATCTAATCTGTAAAATGTTCTGAGAGATCCAGCGTCTCGGTTCAGGAGATCTGTCAGACGGATAGCACCTGATAAAACAAATGTGACATGCCAGGAGTGATCGGATATGTACTACTGATAATCTGATATATCAGATGCATATAAGAGAGTAGTCAGTGAAAAAAACAGGATGCTGAACGTGGAAAAAAAAAAAAAACACTCAACTGACTCGGCAGGTTTTCACTAATGAGAGCAGAAAGTGCAGTCTCATTTTGATGTTCACGCTGATTTATAAATTGTTCAAATTTGAAGGATATGTTTTCCTAAACTGTATTATCCTTGTATTATTTTCGCATTATTCTATTAACAGACACTTGGAAATAGCTGCATGATGCATTCTAAGACACTTTAACTGACTCACTAATCTAGTCTGTATTAAAAAAACATTTAGAAAGATGCCCAGTAAGAGCTGTGTGAGTCATGGAAGTCCAGGAAAGGCCTGTCCATAAGCCTGACTGGGTTTATTTTCTGGTGTCTGCCTCAGCGTAATGGACAGTAATGGACATTTAATTGTGTGACATGGTGAGTAATATTTTGTAAGTAATGTTTTATCAGTTTTCTGGAAGTTTACTGTAAAATAACAGACATGTGTGAATATAGAGTTAGACTACAGTCTAAGTAGGTGGCCTGTTTCAAGAAGAGAAAAGTCACCAGGAGAAAAAAAACAAAAACAAGACTGTCCAACAGACCTGTAGTATTGCTTAATATGTAAATTATGTAATCTGAATCTTTATTCATCTTTATTTATTTATTTATTTTTATCTTTCCTTAACTAAGAGTGTGATTAAAAATGCCATTAAGTGTAGTTTAATGTCTGAAGTCAGCTTCCAAAAGCGTTTCTTTGATGCCTTTGAGGTCATGTATGTGGGAGCCCATGAGGAAGTTCTTTAAGAAACAGTTTTTCCACATGGGACAGGTCACTAATTCCATGTAAGTGGTGTAGACACACACAAAAGCCTCTCACACAAAACACGCGTCAAAGGCGTTTAGCAACACATGCATCGCACAGAGAAGTATCTCCATCAAGTATCCCTGGCCAGGTGAAGCAGTTTCAAAAACAGCCCTCTCTCCATCTGTTAAACAAATAGGGAGCCCCCCTACAAAGGTGTGCAAAAGAATCCACATGATCAAAGTGTATGAGAATGGCAGCCTTGTCCTGGCCTGGCCATTATCAGGCCCCATGAATGCTTGTCTTCTCCTCTTTTGTCGGCCGAGGCATTGACAGTCACTCACCCGGCAATGACTGTCACACCAGCGCAAAGAGCCAGCCGCCGACAGGGGCCAACCACATCAAACGAGACTGTCAAGGGGCCCTGCTCGTGAACCGTGGCAACAAACACCTCCTGATCCTCACCTACAGCTCAGCAGCAGACACCCACCGCTGTGCTCTCAGCCACTGCCTCCACTGAGAAAAGATGTACTGCCTGGACCTCATTTCCCTCTGTGCTCCCCCTGCCCTCCCTTCTCTCTCTATTCCTCTGTCAAGTAGTGCTTGTGTTAACCTCCAGCCTGCCGAGACACAAAGGGCTGCTAAAGTGTTTAAGAATGCTTTATGGATGCATGACAAGGGGAGGCTGACACTGCTGGGGGTCAAAAAGTGTACAGGATGTGAATGAGATAAATTCAATTTTACACTGAGCTCAGAGCTGAGTCACACTTTTCAACTGTACAAGTATGATGGTTGAACTTCAAAAGCTCATTGAATGAATTACGGTACAGTCTATTCCAACAGGCTCTGAGCAGCTCGGTAACTATTCCTCTGACTGAAGTTGTAGAAATAAATCTTAATTCTAGTGAAACTGAAGCACAAATCATTATTTTATATTGCGTGCACTGTTTTAATCCTTTCAATTGGTCATAATTTGTGGTTATAGAAACATAATGAAAATTAATTTATCTGTGTATTAAGTACAGGAGAAATCCTACCTCAGAAAAGCTGAGATGGCAACATTCAACCTGATTAGTATCATACACATCCAGAAAAAAGGGGTAAACAATGTCACCTGATCATTTAATACATACATAAAATGATAAAGAAATTCTAAAATGAATAAATGAATAAAGCAAAATAAAATAAGTGACGCTTATATTCTTCCTTCATTGTGACTGAAGTCATATCACCTGTCTCTTATTTGACTTGTGTGCACCTTCCCTTGACTGTAGTAAGACTGCCACCTGTAGGTCACAGACAAAATAAACCAAAAATAAAATAAAATAAAATCACAGCTATGTCATTGAATACTGTGTGAACTCTTCAACTTAATCGAATGAAACTGCAAAATGAAGTGCTAACTTTTCTGTTTTTAACCACTAGACAGATTTACTGAAAATCAGCATATCCTGTGTTTAATGCATTCACCTTTCTGTATTTGTCTTACAGATGAACCACCACCGTGAAGTACTTTAAAGTGGTTCCATTTTCAGTGGCCTCTTGTCGTTTTATAATTTTAAACAGGAATCAGGAATTTCAGACTAATTTCACCTTTTTAAGACAAAATTTCAGAGGGTCAAAGGGCTCCTCTGAAAAGTAGGAAAATAATTAACACCTCAAGAGGGCAAGTAACTATAATTTCACGATTTAATTAAGACATAATAAAGTACTCTGCTACTTTTCTGCTTCGTAGATGACAATATAATAATAAGAATTATTTATTTATGTATTTATTTATTTATTTATTATTATTATTATTATTATTATTATTATTATTATTATTATTATTACAGTTTAGCTTCCACATACGAACACATACATTACATTTTTTTTTTTTATTTTTTTTTTTTTAGTAATTATCCATGTTAATATCGAGCAACTATGGCATAAACTTTACACTGAATAATGGTCTAATAAAAGTGTTTAAGCTCTGTATATGTACACTCAGTAAAGTTAAGTAAAAGAAAAATACAATGTGGGATTAACAATTACTTTAACTGTTTTTTAAAGATTGATATTGGCTTGATTCTCCTTACCTTTGTCCCAAATCAGTATGAAAAAAAAGGAGAAATGAGAAACGTTACTCGATTTTTCTGTGATCTGCTGAGGTAGCCTTACCTGACGATTATCTCTTCGTATCGATTAGCCTGGTCTGAATCAAAATGGCCGCCTAGAGTAGAGGAGTAACGCGGTTATAACATGTCAACATGTCACTTCTCAGAGTATGTGCCTTCGCTAAATGTCTGAATCGTCGCAGTTTGTTGGATAAGTGTGCAGCCCGGTCCTCCTTTGCGGACTATTGTCAGCTGTGTCTCTCCACTAGAAATGGCGCAGTCGGGCGGATTTCAGGTGAGCTGAAGGATATTCTGTCTTCATCTCTTAACCAAGGCAGTGTCATGGACATGTTTATATTATACACAAAGGGCTGAATTTAATACAAGTGTAGGTACTAGTTGTTAATATAATCTAAGCTGTTAAGGAGAACTGGTCTAATACATGGGAAATGATTAACCCAAAATGTTGCTGGCTGTAACCCCAGAAATTCTTGGTCGGTTTTCAAGTGTCCTTAAACGTCAACATAATCCTGTTGAGCATCTAGAGGGAATAATATCTCCAAATTAATGTCACATAAGAAGCATTTGCTTTTGAACAATATAGATGTTTATTATTGTTATTGGAGTGGAGACATGTTGTGGAGGACATGGTGACCCCTTATGCAGCATATGTGATCTGTTAAGCTTCATAAAGTATATTTATTTATTTTCAGACAAACATCTGACCCCGCAAAGAAGAAATGTCTCGTATCTAATCCCAAAGACAGAAGATGTAAAGAAGCGTGTATTGGGACAGTCCCTAGTTGATGGTAAGTTGTTCCAACAGTCAGGTTTGATGCTACTACGTTTTATTTAGTTAGTCCTCACAAGACAACACACCTGTGCAGTGTCTACAGCAGGTCCAATGCAATACCAAATGATGATGCTTTTACAGCATTGTTCATTATCTGTAGTAAGTGGTGGCAATCTGGTTGGAAGACATCATGATGTTTCTTTTCCTTTTCTATAATAGTTTTTTTTATTGGGAAGCAGGTGCAAATCGTCTGTCACTGCAGACAAGAAATTTAAACATACACACATTCATGTGCTAAGCTATTAATCAAGATATAACTCACAAATTGACTCAAGTACATCATTGCAATTGTCAGTCATACCTTCAACAATAAAAGATAACACAAAACACCTGGGTATTTTATAGCCCATAAACCCTAACCAACCCCATCCCATAGATCCTTTTCTAAATTTCATGATATGCTGGATATTTCAAATAAATGTATAAAAATACAAAATACCAATAAAGAGTTAAATCATTGCTTGAGCTACATTGAGTGCCTCCTTCCTGGTTTTGAGCACATGCTGGTTTGCTCCATTCATTTTAGTAACAGAGAGCTCCAAAGATAATGCCTCTATTACAGAAAAAATCCATTGATACACAGAGAATGAGTGTGGTGGTTGCTACCGAACCACCAACATCTTTTTCGATACTCTACATGAGGATAACCACAGCAACCTTTGCATGTGTTTAAAGTTTTACCTTGAATCATCATTTAAAAGCAAAGCATAGGCTAGATTTTAGACATTATAGTGTTTCTGATGGCGATCATGATCCACAGTATAATTAGGTATGTTTACACAAATTAGAAGCAGATGATGGACTTCTGTTGGCAGTGTAATATAGCATTACATTAAAGATGCTACTTTTTGCATTTTAGATCATACATTTATCATAAAAAAAAATAATGATTCATTTCTGTATTGCTGTATTATTAAAATAAAAGCATGGAATTGATACTGAAGAATTAGTTAAAATACCATTGAATATCACTGGAGTACTTAAAAAACCACAAACATTCCTGTGCACACTTTTGACAGGACTGGAAAAGTATTTGTGGCTTGGCTTTTCAGAGCACAGATGAATTGTAAATGGAATTATCTCTTTTAATAAAAGTTAATACTTCGGTCACTTCTCTTTTCTGTCTTTGTGACTTTGGTCATGTTTCATAACTTTCTCAAATAACCTGCTCAGTGACAACTGTTACAGTTGTATTAGATTTAGATCATGTCAGGGAAAACAGAGAGATGTGATCTTGTTCGATTATACAAGCCCCATTTCAGGTTTAATATAATATAATAATATAAAACAGGTACAAATAGATAGATGGACTCTAGATCAGCTGTGTCCAATCCAGGTCCTCAAGGGCTGGAATCCTGCATGTTTTAGATGTTTCTCTCTTTCAGTCCACCTGATGGTTATTGTCAGGCTTCTTCAGAGCTTGATGTTAGGCTTATCATGTGAATCAGACATGTTGGAAGAGGGATACATCTAAAACATGTAGGATACCCGCCCTCGAGGACCAGGATTGGACACCCCTGGTGTAGATGGATAAGTCTGAAATGTATTATATCATGGTCCATATCACAGACTTTCTGCTTTCCCTTAACCTTAAATGTCACAGGTCTTTCTAACCTTTAAAATACCAGTATTATGTACTTGTTTGATCACAAAACCCACACACTGCTCTCTGTTTAAATATTACTAAGAAAAAGCAGGCCATTAACATTTTTCTTTCTCTATCAGTGCTTGAGGCCAGGATCCAGCAACTCCAGTCTGACGTCGTTGTAGATATCCAGCATGCAAAGGTGGAATTCATTAAAGCCCCCTCTTCCGGAACAGGGGTTTCATCTCTTAAGGGTCCGAAACGTACACATAAGGAAAAAACAGACATTCCTAAATCGGGAAAGCCTGTTGCTAAAGCAGGTTTTAAATCCCAGCCCAGCCGATGGATAGAAAAACTAAGTGAGGAGAAAAAGATCAAACTCAAGAAACAGCAACACATTCGACAAAAAATACAGAAGAAAGCCAATGAGAAGCCAACAAAAGCATCTGAACAGAGTAAAAGCAGCCAAATGCTTCCTGGTACGGCACATAAAACAATATCGACCACAGCTAAAAAGACTGATCCCTTGATTGGAACTGATGGAGGTCGCACCAAACTGTCTGATGAAATTCGTGCTGCAGTTTCTTCAACGGTTACTTCCACCACTGCAGCAAAGTTATCACGTAAAGTATCCAAAGGGAAACAAAAAGGTTCATTACCCAGTGAACAGAGTGTAACTCATGCCGAAGCCAAAGTCAAGGAGTTGGCTGAGGTGGAGGAGCTGGAGAAGAGACTCAACCAGCAACCGAATCAGTGGACGTCCTGTAGTAACACAGAGACCCCGAAGGACAACGGTGTGTGTGTGGACATTCAGCTTGGTATCCGCTCTTACCTTGAAGCGTGTGTGTTTGCCGGGGACATTGATCGGGCACATCGTTTCCTCCTCAGTCAGCACAGAGTCAGGAGTCGACGTAAACACCTTTGCACAGACATCTACAACATCATGATGAGGGTCTGGGCAAAGAAGGTGAGTTCAGTATGATAATTACATTTTACTTCATGATTAAATGTCATACTGTGTATTAAGGTAGTAAATTCCAAATGAAACCTGTCTCAGTAAAGTGCTTATAAGCCACAGCTGTGGGGCTCTATTTTCCACCTAGAGTTCGTCACTAATGGTTACACATCACCCTTTGCCCTCCAACCCCTCAAAATTGCAATGTTTACATTCTCCGATGGACGACAAATACTCAGCAATTTCCATGAGGTGCTCGATCAAAACAAACACGTGAAGCTCTGATCCGCGAATTTAGCGCACTGTCATCGCCAAAAGTTGGTTCAACTGTTGAAAATGATCAGATTGATAATAGTCTTTCTATAGGAATTGATACAAAGGCTTTTAAATTTATGACATTTTGAATTTACTACCTTATGTGTCACTTTAATTGTTTTTTTTTTCCATATTTTGGCACAAGTATAGTGTAAGTGTATAGATGTACAGTACACCCACTGAAGAAGATGAGCTGTTTATTGCTATTGATCACCATAATACATCAATACAAACTGCAGGACTATTCTTTTAGGATTTTTGTGAACAGAAATTGCACCGTGTAGATTTGACCCTCATAACTTCGCCCATAAAGACCCAGTGCTACTTTTGTGGCACCTCCCAAATTATTTTTTCTCCATCCATAACCTATCTTAAGTGATTTACCACTATTTACTATAACATTATCCTCTGTATTTTTATTTTTTATTTTTGGTGAAAATAGTCAAATCACAGTGAAAAATGACGTGTGTTAGTTTTGTCCAACTGTTTTATTATAAGTGAAGAGAGATGGTTAGTATTATTAAAATGACTGCATGAAGGTGACTGATTATTCTCCAGACTTTATGAACACCTAGATGTCATTTATTTGTAGTCATGATGTATGTACCTGTTGAAAGATATGGTTTTCTGTCCCATTATGAGACCAGTATGTTTTTGCACCTAAGTAGATTAAACTGAATCTCCAAAATGTGATGAGATTTCTCTTCTGGCCTGAAGAAAAAATGTGCAG
>JAPSES010000258.1:22180402-22208316 GCA_029822895.1 Maxillicosta whitleyi
TCCTAGTGTATACCCGATAACTTTCTTACCCGGCAAGAAAGCAAAACGCGTTTCGTTCCAGTCTGGATGACGCCTAAGTATCAGGAATCCATTAGTCTTTACGTGATTACACACCTGAATCACTTCTCTCGTCGTGAACAACTTCGAAGTGTACTCCATCAGAAGCAGTGTGTTTGTTTACATACTAAACCAAAACCATAACCAAACGGTCACTCAGGCCTTTTCACAATTCCACACAGCCGCAGCAGCAAGGAGCAATGAAGCCGTTTCTGTGTTTGTTGCTGTTGTGGCCATACTGCAGCTGTCTAGAATTCCCATGCATACATTACACACGCTGATTTGAGATGAAAACATCTACATTTCCTTGAAGTTTAATGGGAGATTTTTCTTCATAAGTGATTCCTGATACTTAGACTATCACTGGGATTTTACACATTTTATGAAAAATTGGTGGCGACCTTCATATGGTGCTTTAAAGTTTAATGGGAGGTTTTTTTGAGCCCAGACCCCTGAACTCAATGTGTCCAAATACTTTTGTCCATATAGTGTAGATCATCTGTCCATGTCTTGCAGAAAAACTAATGGCAGTTTTCCAAATGTACCACTGTGCCTTTATATTTATAGCATAATTTACTGAATGTTCCAAATGATCATCAGCCCATAGAATAAACTCAGTCGATTCAAATTCATAGCAGTTCTGACCAAATACACACTCCCTCACATGTACTGAACAGGATACACATACAAACAAGTAGAAAGCTATTCACACATGCACGCTAAGTGTGCTCTTGAATCCATTGTGCACTCATGTTACCTCTCATGGTATCCTCCCTTTACAGGACTGGCTGACAGAGAGCGCCAGGCTCATCTCCAAGTCTGGCCACACTGTAGAGTGGGTGACGCCCCTGGGATTACCCGTAATTCAACCCTATCACCGCACACGTAACCAAGTGGTAAGTCTTACTCACAAACATGACAGGGTGAATGATTTAATTTTTTTTTGTTTTATCTCCTCATAAATGTATTTTTCTGTGACCAAACTGGAACCATTAATGTTAGAAGTAATCTTTTCTGTGCTGTCAGAAAGTCACATCCTGACCTTTCTGATGTTCTTCACCTGGCTGTTTGGCTCCCCTTTGCCTCTTAAAAGCATTCTCAGAAATATCCACACCTGACCTTTACAGCACCCAAAATAAACAATTAATGTTAACTCACACAGTACAAGCACACAGTCCTCATTAATGTCTTTTGTGGCAGAAACACAAATCTTTTCCCTCTGCTAACTCTGTGCTCACATGCTTGAGATTTTTTTTTTGTGTTGTGAATAAGATTTTCATGAAATAGTATGTTGTCATCACTTTTGCTGTAATCATTGTTTTTATTGTATAATTTCCACTCATATTTTATTGGAGTGGTTGGTTAGGTATTTAGAGGGAGGACGGTGGATGGTCAACAGTGTTTACACATGAATAATATAAATACGAAGAATAGCATGTCCAAATCATCATGAGTTCATCAATACATTTATTTAATGTAGTGTATATAAAATGTAAAGCCATGTTGTCATCCTACACTTTCAGTTCCTCAGTATAACTTCACTTATTGTAAGTTAAAAGGTTTTGTTAGTATTTGCTGAAGTGTGGTTTGATTAATTGTTTTTTTCATTATTCACTAACAACTTCAGCCGTTCAGCTTTCAGAGCTGTCAAGAAAAGCATACACAGCCTGTCATTTATTATGAATTTAATATTTGGATATCTGATTGCATATTGAATCTAAGTGATTAGTATTCAAACTTGTAAATAATACACCACTTAAAAACAGCACAAAAGTAGCAGCTTATATTTTGCACCCACTGAATCCTCAATACTAATCTTCAGACACTGCTTTAAGTTGCACCGCATATGAACCTGCACAGACATAGACTGAATAAGCAGGGGTGTATATATAGGACAAACAAAGGTTCAGATTGGTTTTTGAATTGTCTTCAAAAAGCCTTTTGCTGTCATGTTTTGTTTTAAAATAAAATATGTGTACCCTCCCCTCCTGAGAGACACTGATGCATACACCCATCCTCCTTTTATTCTGACATATTCAGCAATTTGACAGTTCTAATGTCAGCTACGAATTATTACATGCATTATGCACTTGGTGGGTGGGTCCTTGTTGGTCTTGGGTCTGTGCATGATTCCAGCTGTTTGTAGATGTTAACTAACTCTGTATCTAAGCTACTGACTGTCTTGGTTTCCTACTTCCATAGTAACAGCATGTGCACTGACACTCAGTCCTATATATATATATCCTTTTTTTTCTTCCAAATTCTTTATTCTTGCTCCTGAGTTCTTCATTGCATCTCCTTCTTTTACAGTAATGTTAATAAAAAAAAAAAAAAAGTGTCTCTCAGTATAATACACACTTCACATGAGCACACAAACACAAAAGCATTATTAAAGATGGAGCAAAATTAAGTTCAAACAATCAACACTGCTTCCTATTACCTTACTCCTTCTCTTTTTTTTTTCTTTTACTTTTTCTCCATGTGAAATAACATTTGTATAAGATTTGTCTCATCTCATATGAAGGACCATCAGCGTATCACAAAGCTGGAATGTCCCAGCTAAGCTTTCCAAGTGGTGATAGGTTTGGTGTAGGGGAACACCGCTGATGGTGTATTGTGATTGCTGTGAGTGGCCGAACTGTAATGGAGCTAACAACATCACTGGAGTTCTCAGAGATCTCCAGTCACTCTGGACATTGTGATAGTGGCATGTCTTAGAGATAACATGTCTGTGTACCCGCACGTCTACGGATAACGCGCCTTTGTCTGTGTGTGCACATAGAAAGATAAAGCCTTCATATGTGCATGTGTGCGACTATATAAAACCTGTTTGGACCTATGGCATCCAGAAGCTCACGGACTAAGTGAAAGGAGGAGTCAGATGTACTGCCATGGGCACTGACAGATACTGAACCCATAGGCTGGCCCGGCATGTGGCCTGCTCTTTTGGTATGACATCAAGCAGAAGGTTGGCTTAGAGGGGGAGTGACACCTCATAAGCAGGTGCAAAAGAGCGAGGGTGACAGATGGTGGGTCCCCTGTGGGTACTGTAGGCTATGTCCCTTGATTTGATCTGCTTCTTTTAATGTACAGAGACAAGGCAGCTGATTATCCGTGCCTTTCTCAAGGGCCTTCGATGAGTGAATAAGTGAATGAAGCAGTGACTTCATGGATCAGTTGCAGAGGTTTTAGCTCATGTTTCACAGATAACTTCATCCCCTGCTATAATTCTCTAATCCAGTTGCATCATTGGGCAACAAAAATTAAACTAACTTGCAGAAAGGTCACCTTTTCACTGTATGGTTGGATTAAATTCAATCTCCCAGTCTCCTCTCTGCCTCTTAAATCCAAGGCCACCGGATTTCTGGGGGTTATTAGTAATTATACTTCAGAATGAACAGCAGGATGAAGTGTGTTAACAAAACCAATAGGTGTGGAGAAAGTTGCGCAAGTGTCAGGTACAGTATCGGGTACAAAAGTACACCCGGGAGCATTTTCATGTTTTGTTTAGTGTTGGTTCTTTTCAGTTCCAGTAGAAGGAAGGGTATGAGTGTCACACTGTGTAATGGAGTATTTTCCACATCCGATGGGAGCAGTGAGAATTAGAGTAGGATCGAGGAGCTGAAAGGAGCATAAACATACATCAGGGAGGCCGCCTAACAGGATTGGCAGATGCTAATCGGATCAGAGGTCACTCCAGCTCCCGTTTCTTGTTTATTTTCATCCTCCTCCATTGCAAGGTTACAGTGAGATCTCACTCTCAGCGGACAGTGACACAAGGGAGTTATCAGTTGAATTGGCTGGATTTGAATGGATTTGCAAGTTTATAGTGTGACTAAAAGCTTGTGATATAATGTCCTCTGTGGGCTAAGAATCTGTTGGGTTATTTCAGGTTTTTAGTGGCACGTACTCATTTCCCTTATTGGTCCAGCATTGTGCATCATTACTTACCATTAGTGTAGAAATCACGATTTAGTATGTCACTCTTTCTAAATAGTTTAGTGTTATGTATAAATCTATATCTATAACACAAAAATCTACAAACACAAAATCTATCTATAACACAAATTTAGAGGAAAAATAATCAAAAAGTCATAAAATTGCTAAACAAATACTGGAAAAATACTGATTTGGAAAAAGTGTGAGATTTTGCCTAAGTATGAACTATGAACTCCGCCTCCTTTTTTCCTTTAATGGCCCTAATATGTTGACGTAGTTCCAAGCCATAAATTTAAAAAAACATGCAGTACATCCTAGCGACAAACTGGGTCAGTTTTCTGTTCTTTGCAGTCCTGCGTCCCACCTTGCCAAACAAATGATACACTGTTCGCCTTTGTGCAGCGGGAGGATTAGAACAGAGTTAGTGAAAGTCTCACAGAGTAAGATCACAATGAGTCGGCTTTTCAGTCTAATTTTAGGGAACTACATATCTCTAAATGTCGCTGTGATGCCCTCCATGCTTCCTTTTTGCCTCGGAACAAAAGCAGGCCGTTCCCAGGGGTAGCATGATGATTCGTTGATCTTGCAGAATCTTGTGGCATTTTGGGGTAAAATAATAAATGCAGTTTGAGTTTCAAGGACAACCCCGAAAGGTAGAGAAAGAAAGTTTAGGAGAAAGAAGGTCTGGAAAAGGTCAGTGAAAGTGTGGAAAAGACTCCAGGGGAGAAGTGTGTATGTGTATGTGTGTGTGTGTGTGTGTGTGTGAGACCATGAGTGTGCAGCTGTCCTCATCTTTCTTCGGGGGGAGGAGGCGAGGTGACCCGGAACGCCAGAGGAGGGAGGCGTTGGGGTGTAACCGCTACAGCTTCAATGGGGGAGATGAGTGCCGTTAACCACTATGTGATGAATGGGGATTCCCCTCTTGGCACTGGAGTTTCCTTCTATGAAGTTACTGATGGCTGTTGTATCTACGGCCATCTGTACTGTAGCTCTCAGGTGTTCCACTCTGCAGGTTCATATTCCCCACAGATCCTTCGTGGGATCAGCCAAGGTCCCATTCATCACTGCCTCAGGGTTTGAGTCAGGTATTATACACAGATCGGGCACGCATGAATTATAATGAACACGTTAGCATGAGCACAGTGCACATCACTGACCTCATTTACAGTGTGGCAGTGTATTAATCACAACTAAGGTAACCTCCATTCCTATGACCTTCGACCCCTATTACATCACAGCTTCTGCTCTCCCTCTTTAGAACATGTCCACCGGTGCACAAAGAGGGGATTTAAAAAGCAGATTGATGGACAGACTTGGGCCCAAAGTGCTCCTCCAGCAGTGATGGATGAGATAGAAACCGTGGCAGAAACTAATGGGGCTTCACCACCATACTCTTATATTTTAAATCCATTTCTCGATAAGCGTGTGATTCTGTCATTAATCACACACTGACCTTCGAGCGGAATCACCAACCTGAAGATCGCTGACTCTTTGATATACTTCCATCCTTGTGAAGCCACATCATTTAGTTCTTTTTCACTGTCAGAGCATATTTTCTGTTAAAATACCATCCAGTTGAAAATATTAATTACCAAGAAGGCGATACAGTGTAATCAATGAAGCTTTTTGTTCTTGTTTTGTACTGTAGCTAGTGCAAAGATGCATGGAAGGCACCATTTGGCACAAAATTCTATCTTAACACAATGTGATGTAACAGAGGGGGGTTTGTTTGGTACTTTAAAAGCAAATGATCGAAAGTTGATCAAAGTCAAACAAAACCAAACCAATATTGCACCAGTGGCCACAAATCAAACTGCAGCCATTGTTTTCCCTTCTTCCAGCTGCTCGTATTAATAATACATTGATAAGTTCAGAGGCTCTCTATTAAGATTACAGTAGATATAAAAAGTCAACACACCCCTGTTCAAATGCCAGGTTTTTGTCATGGAAAATCACGAGACCAAGATAAATAATTTCCAAAAAAAATTCCACTATTAATGACACTTATAACCTGTACAATTCAATTGTACAACAACCTGTAATATTTTAAAGGGGAAAAAAAAGAAAGAAAAAACTGCAATAACCTGGTTGCATAAATACACCCACAAAACTAATACTTTGTTGGAAAACCTTTGGCTTTTATTACTGCACTCAGTCTTTTTGGGTAGGAGTCTGTCAGTGTGACCATATTTGCACACTCATCTTTATAAAAATGCTCCAAATCTGTCAGACTGCAAGGGCGTCTCCTGTGCACAACCCTCTTCAGATCACCCCACAGATGTTTGATCAGACTTATGTCTGGACTCTGGTGGGGTCATTCCAAACCCTTCACCTTCTTCTGGTGCAGTCATTCTTTTGTTAATTTGGATGTGGGCTTCGGGTCACTGTTGCGCTAAAAGAAGATTCCTCTTCATCTTCAGCTGTCTAGCAGAAGCCGGAAGGTTTTGTGCACTGACACACACTGACTGGTATTTGGCACTGTTCAGAATTCCCTCCACCTTGACTAAGACCCCAGTTCCAAAGCATGATGCTGCCACCACCATGCTTCACTGTAGTTACGGTGTTCTTTTGGTGATGAGCAGTGTGGTGTTTGCACAAAATATACCTTTTAGCATTATGTCTTTTTTATATCCACGGTAGTTGTATCTAATATACAAATGAAAGTTCAACAAGGTCTGGATGGAGAACATTAATAGATAAATGTGTGTGTGTATATATATATATGCCATTATAATAGACCGATTAGGTGTCTTCATATTTTATTTGCAGTAGAAGTGTCAGAAAATGACTTTTTTTATACCTTTGTTTTCAGGAAGAACTTAACCTTCAATATATGGTCAATAATTAACATTATTATAAATAGTATGCGTTAAACTGTGTGTTTTAGTTTAAAAAAAAAAACAATTAGCACATTTATTATCAGAAACATCTGTAAGTGTCCATAATGAAACTGTTTGAGATTATAAAAATAAACTTTTGAGAGCAGCTGGCTGGCTCAGTGGCTCATGGCTTGGGGTGCATGGGGTCGCCGGTTCAATTCTGGCCTGAGACACATGTAAAAAATGCCAAAAAACTGCACGGTGGCGCAGTGGTTCCAAAGACATGGGAAATAGGTTGATTGGTAGCACTAAATTGGCCCTAGTGTGTGAAGGTTTGTCTGTCTATGTGGCGCTGCTCATGTGTGGCTCATCCAGGGTGTACCCCACCTTCCGCCCATTGCTGAGATAGGTTCCAACCCCCCAAAAGGGACTAAGCACTTGAAAATGAATGAATGAATGAACTTTCAACTCTTTTACATCTGCTGAAACATGCTGTTTGGTCTTTAACATTCGGTATCTATATTAGAGATTTATGTATTTTTGTTATTATTTCCATGCATTTTTTTTTTCCTGTATGAAAGTTTCTGAAACAGTTCTTTTGTAATACTGTCCTATATTGGTGTCCAGAAAGCTCAGGATCTCAGCTTTCTGATGCTGTTGAAATTTTGTGGATAGCGAAAACGGTTCAGGAGTTACCGTCATTTAAATGATGTAAAATGCAGCGTCGGCGACATTGCTGTTGTTAAAGGGTTAAGTTGTTTAAGGAAGATTTAGGATGTAACTTCAGAAATGGAATATAAAAATTATAGTTATGTTTTCATTAGTGTATAATCACATAAAAACGAGAATTGTTGTGTTTTTGTTACCGTAGCTGTTTATAGCTACAGAGGGAGTGGGACGCTATTAATAGTCTGTTGTGTTGCTTTGACATTACTAAAGTTATAAGAACAGACTTCTTCTTTTTTTCTGTTTTATAGTGTGTTAGAGGCTATGTTTAAGTGCATTAGTATCACCTTATATATTTAATTGAGAAGTTTTGTTCCATTAAGTCTAAAGCCCAGAATGGACAAACCAAACCCTGACTAAATATAACCCACAAAACCTTTAAATTTAAGTAAAATTTATGCTAATTTTACACTGTTGTACAGATAAGTTTTGTTTTTTTCAGTTCTCACATCGTGATTATGTTTATGCATCTAATCAAAGGGTGTCAGTGTCATTTAAGTTCAGGGCTACATTAAATCCAACTTGATATCAAATGGACCGGACTAGTAAAATAACAACATAATAGCCTATAAATAATGACAACTCCTTTTCTTTGTTTTAGTACAACAACAAAAAACCCATGAAATTATGAAAATATTTACATTCCCAAACAATCTTTTCACAAAAAATGTGAATAACTTCAAAAAAACTAAATAAGTGCTATTTTAACAATATTATGTTTCAACTTAGCATTTATACATGTACATTCCACACAATGTTAAAGAAACATTTGCTAATCAGAATATTATTAGAGAATATTATTAGAATTGCACTTTAGTTATTACTCACATTGTATTACTTAAGAATAGTTTCTTAATGTAAACATTTTCGAAATACAATATGTTTTCCACGTTAAACCAAGAAGACAATTTGGAGTTATTATTTAAAGGTTATTATGTTATTATTTTTTGAGCTCACATTGTTCTGTATGTGGAACCTGAACTAAAACACCCTTGACTATTAATATCTTCAGTGTAATTTTTGCTTATCATAAATTCATCCCACAGGCCGCATCAGACCCTTTGGCGTGCTGGTTTTGGCCGACGGGCCGTGTGTTTGACACCCCACCCCTAAGCTTTAAGTAGTGACTTCATCTTTTGGTCTTTCCTTTAGTCCTAAAACTGAACAAAGAGACTAATATTGAAATCTATGGAGAGGCATACCACAGTTTCTTTGTGGAAACTAAACAATGGATCATTATCACACTCTGTAATTTTACTGGGATATAAAGGCCTGTATTCACAGCTGAGGACTTGACTTCAATTAAAAGTCACTTGAATATAATTTCTCAAACAAAGCATTAATTAACCCACAGTCTCTGTCAATATATCAGAGGACCAATTCCAATGAGTGCCACCTAAGGATGTTATAAATGAAAGGCCTGATTCCTCGATTTCAACCTCCAGCGTGTGTGTGTGTGTGTGTGTGTCTTTTTTTTTTTTAATTAGCATAGCCTTACTCAAATCAGTAAAATCACTGAAATAAGCTAGAAATTCTCTCAAGGGTGCTTTTTTCCCCCCTTCAAGCATGTGAAAATATAGCGACCACAAAACATTTCACTCCTCCTGAAACCTCAGCAGCACCCAAGAGAGAAAAGCCCAGTGAACTGTTTGGTTTCCATCTTTCCAGGAGGTCATTATAGACTCGTAAGGAGCATGAGGCTGAGTGGGGAGTAGTTAGAATTGTGGGGAGATGAACGCTTCAAAGAGTCTCTGTGTCCTCAGTGTTCATCCCGCAGAGAGGCGAGCAAGATCAAATAAAAGAGCTGTACATTAGCACCAAACACATAGTTATTAAAGCCTCCAAAGGCTGTCAGGATGACAGTGGTCATGCTGTGAGTCAGTTGTGCTCCTCCTGATGGGCAAAAAAGGCTGAATTAGGAAGGCACTATCCACCAACCAAATGAGAAAATTTGTTAGATTTTACAGTCAGTCTGGAGTAATTTAAAGTCAATGGAATGAGTGCAGTATTAGCAAAACAAAAATAAAATGCAGGATGTAGCTTGGAGATGTTACTAGTAGGCCTGTCAAAATTATTACATAATTGCCTTGTCATAACCATTGGATTAAACCACGATTATTTTTGCATAATCATGATAACACTCCCCATTCATCTTTCTAAAATAGCTGGATGAATGTGACTGAAATGCTATATTTAACCATTTCAACATAATTTTCTACTGTTTGAGATTTGACAGGCGCTCTCTGTCATTTCAAGTCCTTTTGTGTTAAGCTGCTTAAGTTTGATTGAAATGATGCATATCATTAACCTTTTTTTTTTGTATATTTCAGTAACAGGCTTTGTATATCTAAGTTACAACCATTTGTGTGTTTCATTAACAATCCCTATAAAATAGATAGAGTAAATGACTATTATGTCAATCACCAAAAATCACTAAATACTCAAATGTCTTTATATTCACAGTCTTAGTTGCTCGTCTACAGTGTCATGGTGAATGCAAATAGCAACCAAATGACCTACAAAGCTCACACCAGAGGCTCCATTCTAACTACTGATTAACTATGCGCTTCAATATGAACTGATTTGTTTTTTTTATTTTTACTGTTTATGATGCAATCATGTGGATTTGACCTAAAAACAAGTAAATGAATGTAAATTTATTCTCGTGCAGACCCGCTAATAACTGGGAATAAACAAATCCACAAACACTTTTCACTCATTTATATTATTGTGGTTAATTCTTGTTTTGAACGACCAGTAATGATGTCTAATGATCGTTGCGACTCTAAACAGACTTAAGCGTTTGCAAACCTCTGAATATAAGTAGAATTAGAAGTGCTTTCCATCAACACAAATAAGTTAACGTTGTAGGTTTAGATGCGTGTCGAGGCAGACTGATGCACTGACGGTGACGCTCTGATGCGTTAGAGAAGCCTGAGCGTAAGGTAAACAGACTGCTGCAATGCGCTCATGTTGTCGAGGAGCCGGATGCCTGATGCCATTCATATCTCTTGCTCGATAGCAGCCTGTCGTTCCCACCCAGGCACGGTTCCAAGGGTCAGGGAAACACTGCCCTGTCACAGATGCCCGGCCTTGGCTGAGTGAATGGACCCTGCATGCCCAGGAGATTAGAGCTCTAAGTCTTCCCTGCCCAGGGAAAAAGTATTTGAATATGAAATTCATAAGTAGGCATGTTCAGGCACGTAGCTTATTATGGTTATCTGTGTCTTTTTCTGCTGATGTTTTATTATTAGCATTAGCCCTTTAACCCCTGAGACATTCATTCAGGTAAACATGCTGCTGTGATTTGGTGTCTGTTTCAGTTTCATAAAAGCTGCTCTGAGATGTGCTTGTGTTCCTTTTCTTTAGTGGTTTTGTTTTACTGTGTGTTTTAGGTCAAAACAGGAAGAATAACAGAAAAAGACAGAGAGGAATTGAAGTCTGATAGGCTTTTTACTAAATAGGGCACTCAGAATGTACATCAATAAGATATTTAGGATGTTGAACGTGAACTGTGAAAACGAACACACTGAACAACAAGGATTTGAATTTTGGTCCAGTAGTTTTTTCTTTTCTTCCATATCAGTCCAGCTGCTTTTTGGAACCTGGTTGAACTCTAAAAAGCAACTACATGGTCAAAACTCAGTAAAAACACAGTAAAAAATTAAGAAAGGACAATCGCAATACTGCAAACAGTAAAACAACAAAGAAAACAGTATAAAAAGAAAAAACAAAGAAAAGCCCAAATTTTAGTTTTATGGTGAGTTGGTCTCACTGCTCTGTTTTTACCCCCCATTACACAGGCAGCAGGGGGTGCACTGAGCATGCTCAGATGTCCATGGAAGGTCTACTCTGTGCATTTTGACATTTTTCTTATCGAGCAAACAGTTGAATTTTTAGGAATATTTAAAATAAATTAGACATACAGAATGAGCACCACAGACACGTTAGGGGTTAAAGGGTACCTGTAGTGAATTTTCATCACTATCCATCGCAGTAGATCGCGTATAATATTAGTGGTTCCATACAGTAATGTACATCATAGCCCATTGTCAGCGTCATGTTGCCTCCTTCATCGGCTGTTCCATCACTGGTAGTAATGATGTACTGTTGTATTGTCTGATTATCTGAGCTGTGATGTTCTTGTCACTGACCCTGTGCAGCAGACACCAGTTTAAGATAGCACATTATCGGCCAGTGTTGGGTCACATCACTGGGACAATGGTGCAATACTAAGCTTATGACTACACAAACAAGTGCGAACATATACGCTCAATCCCAATTCACCCCTTAACCCCACCCCTTGGCTCTTGCCCTTGGCCCTACCCCTTGAAATGGAGCTGCAAGGAGTAAAGCTTGAAAAATTGTCCTATGAAATGGGACAGCACTTCACGATCTGTTACCACTGGTCATCGACACCGCTATAAACAGCTTTGTTTCTGAAAGTATTTACCATGCCGTCAGTACCTTTAACCATCTCTGTTTCATGGGCTTTGTTCATCATTTTACAGCTATTAACTATAAATCACAGAAATGTGATCTATAACACATTGAAACTGCATTAAACGCTCGATCAAATGATTAAGTTGTTTACGAAGAAAGTACTTACATTTGTGCGTTTCTTTCATCACAGCTGCATGTTTCATCTGGGTTTCCTTCCATCTTGCCAATGATTCAAACAGAATTATGTGAAACTCCTCCTACCCTTTTGTTCGTAGTGTGTTCATGGAAAATTTCTGTTTCAAGGGGTATACAGCCCTTCCCCTCCGTCTAACTGATAAATGGGACAACACTACCCCTTCACGTGAATGCATAGAACATGTAAGGGGTGAATTGGATTCCGCTGTAGTTTCCACTCAATGTCGCTCACTGACTACTTCTTGTTTACTCAATCACCTTGAATCAATGACAAATACTTCACTTACAGCCAGCAATGTCTGCTCCCCATAGGTTCTGCCCACACATTTGGTCTGAATTTGTACCTCTCTTGCTTATAAGTGATGCTAAAGCACCGTTAATGTCATATGCATGACCAGTACAGGTGTACTTTAAGTTGATAGCTGACCTCTACTTGGTTTGTGAAGTTTTTGTGAAAGAAAGCAGCACCGTGGTTCTATTTTGCGTTAAAGCAGCTGGAGCTGAAATCGGGGGAAATACACCCGAATTTGTCTCTGCCCAAATCATAAGACTAAATATAAATATAGATGACCTGATGTTGTTTCACACCGCTGTGGGGAAATTAAGACACAGTTTTCAAGCTTCATTGTTGAACCGTAGTCGAGCAGTGGAGTCACGGTTGACCCAGTCCTGACAGCAATCAGTAATTACACCTGTCAATCACATATTTAACCTACTACTTCTCTGGAAACACATGAGCAGATGAACCATGTCACGGGGTAGAATTTCTCCAACCTGAAAAAACTCAACCGGAGGTCTCATTTCCTCTCAGACCACTTCAATTAGAATATGCATGAAGGTAATTATATCATTTTTGCCTAGTGACACAAAAAAAAAAAACCTGTTGTTCACTTTGACACAAGGGCTCCTAATGTAAACTGTAACAGATCTTGAGATGATATACTGTCCACATACTCCTCAGGTATCATTTTGACACACGCAGTGACTGTTGTGTGGGTTTGGTGTCATTTTCCTGTGCAGTATTACCCTGTCCCCTGTCACATTCACTCTCCTCCTGAGTGTGAATGTCTACATAAACCTCCTGTCCAAGATGACAGTTCTTCACAATACACTAACTCTACATCTTGCTCCTCCTGTGTGTGAACGTGTCATGTATTTTGAGCGAGCGTTTGCGTGTGACTGCCTACGTTTTCGTCTTTAAGAGTAAGGCAAGAAAAAAATGACACCACGAAATAATGACTTCTTCCACCAAAGGGTCTAATGTGGGCCTTCGGTGGAATTTGTGACATACAATGATCAAAAGTGGGTCGGACCATTGAAATACTGTCATAATAGCTAGGGATGCAAACAATTAATCGACTTTGAATTAATTGTCGGGAAGAATTTACTCTGTTAAATTATTAATTGTCGGTTAATTTCCCTTTTCCCCAAAGGGATTTGTGGTGTCGACAATAATCCAAACTAGGCTTCATCACTGAAGTTGAATAATGGGGGAGTCACCCTGTCCACCTGTCAGATGTCTCAAACTTACTAGATGTTTTGTGTCGTATTAGATCCCTCATGATGTGTAAGTTGTAGTTTATATGTATAAATAATAAACTGAGGCATAATATTGTTAAAATTACACTTGTGTCTCTCGTTCATGTTTCTTATTTCTGTAAAGGATAGTTTATAGATGTTTTCATTATGGAATTTTACTTGGAGTTGACATTATTTATAGGTAATTATGTTATTATTTTACTGGTCTGGTCCGTGTGAGATCATATTGGTCTGAATGTGGCCCAAACTGAGTTTGACACCCCTGCTCTAAGTGGTGTTATGTATTATTAAAAAGGTTTGTTGGGGGATGACTCGGAGTAACAGAGTGACTATTGTCCTGAAATGTAAACCAATATCATCAATGGAGATGGACGGTGAAGTGGTATTTGTTTAAAAGCTGTCGTGGGCCTGTTGTCAGGTGTTCTGTTTACACTTACTTCTGTGGAATGAGGTCGACATTAAAGATTCATTGTTTTCCTCAAAATGTGTTTGCTCCCGCTTTCATAGACCCTATAAAGAAGGTGGTTGAGAAGGCGTGGGCACACACACACACACACACACACACATTTTTCAAGGTCTGGAAAAAAGTATTTCAAAATCCCATACTTTTTAAGACTTTCAAGACCTGCACCCACACACCTGTCCACTTCCACATGATCCCTGTGAACATCATTCCTCACATTAGTACCAGTACTTCATGGTACCTGACAAAGTAGGTCCACTCACTGTTCATGCACAGGTGGACCTTACAGACCCTGTAGACCACATTGGACCTTAGAGACCCTGTAGACCCCATTAGACCTTACAGACCCTGTAGACCACATTGGACCTTACAGACCCTGTAGACCACATTAGACCTTACAGACCCTGTAGACCACATTAGACCTTACAGACCCTGTAGACCCGATAAAAGGTTTAAAGGAGTATGCCTATAGAAGGTTCTGTTTGGTCAGTGACAAACGTGTGTGTGTGTGTGTGTGTGTACATGAAAACAAAATATGACTTCATTCACATGTCGGTACTGGAATAATACTAGTGAAACTTGTTTGTGATACCCATGCATTTTTGTGTTTTTCACCCTAATGTTCTAAAATACATGTTCATTTCATCTTATGTGTGTTTTTCTTGTATTTTTTCATATTTATTTTTTTTTGTTTTGCTACTTACAGATAAATAAGCACATATGGTAACTTTATTGACTTAGATTTTCTTTATAATAATACATTTTGAAAGATGGTACAAAAGTAATACAGTCTTGTTAGGTCCTCCAATAACACACTAAGGTTGAAATGTAGAATTTCAGAGTATTTCTGTGAGTGACCTCTAAAGGGTTAATGTAAGATGTCAGATGAGTAGGCAGTGACACGCAGCACCTAATTTAAGCTGTTTTTTAGCTGAGATCTGTGTCTACACCCAATGTTGAAATATGCAGATGTCGGGTGCTGTGAAAACTATTGGGATCGTCAGGAAAAAGTCAATTTAATATTGCAGTGTTGACCCCTATGCGAAATGTACAGTGTCTATCAGCTCCTGTGTTAAATCCCATTAAAACACCTTTAAAAATATGGCATGAACAGTTATGTTTAATATATATAAACTAGAGCTGAACCTTTGAAGTCAGATCTGTAGGAGTCAAGTGTCCTGTATTCAGTGGTTTCCGTGTTGTCATCCGTGACCTGGATGAGTTGGTGAGGAAGGGACGCATATATGCATAGAAAATAGGATGTCAGGTATGTAGGACGGTCATTCTGCATATCAGTGAAGGAGGAAGATCCACCATGAACAACTGTAGACCAGTACATATATGTGGTTATGTAGATGTGTCTATGTATGTGGGGGCTGAACGGGGTGTGGGGTCTGAGGGTGGGAGTAGCAGGGGGGGGGGGTGGGGCTTCAGGGCACCCTGGGGCACTTGGCCTGGGCATCAGAGTGGGCACTGGCCTACGGTGGGTGGCTGTCTGTGGCTGTCTGGTCTCCTGGTATGCGCTCAGTGGGGCTCCTGCCTGGGGAGGGGGGTGGCTCCCAGGCTCATGGGGCTTGGGGGGGGCCTGAAAGCTCAGCAGGTGTGTGTTGTTTTTATTTCCACAGTAGTGACAGCTTGTACCTGACTTGTCTTTTTCTTTGTCTTTGTGTTTTGCAGCTGAAGAGTACCATGCAACACATCAGCCTTCAGATCAGCCATGACACCAAAGAGTGAGTCCTCGTACAAGTGGCATGTGCTTCTGTGTGCTTCCCCTGACTTACAGCAGATGTAATGCTGCCACATTATTCTGTCACGCTCCTCATTGACATTTTGTGCTGAAATGTCACCAGTTGCTTTATAGTAGTGACCTAGAACAAGGACAGAGGAAAAAATTACAATGAGCCATTTTTAAGGACAGGAAAAGGGTAGAGCGCCCACTCTGGGTCATAGAGGAGGTCCTGCCTCAGGTGGAGGAGTTCAAGTATCTCGGGATCTTCTGCACAAGTGAAGGTAGGATGGAGTGGGAGATCGACAGGCACTAAACTGGTCTGTTGTGATAAAGAGTGAGCTAAGCTGAAAGGCGATGCTCTCGATTTACCAGTCGATCTACGGTCAGAACCTGACCTGTGCTCATGAGCTGTGGGTAATGACTGAAAGAATGAGGTTGTGGGTACAAGCGGCCCAAATGAGTTTCCTTCGCAGGGTGGGTGGGCTCAACTTTAGAGATAGGGTGAGGAGTTCAGACACCTGCAGGGGGGGGGGGGGGGTTGGAGTAGAGCTGCTGCTCCTCCATGTTGTTGGGGCCAGTTGAGGTGGTTCGGGTATCTGATGAGGACGCCTCCCTGGCGAGATGTTTCGGGCATGTCCATCCAGGAGGAGACCTTGGGGCCCACCCAGGACACGCTGGAGGGATTGTATCTCTCAGCTACTGTGGGAACATCATGGAATTCCCCTGGAAGAGCTGGTGGAAGTGGCCGAGCAGAGAGCTGTCTGGACAAGTAAATTTTTTAAGGGGATCTTGGCAAGTTTGAAAATGTATTTGAGACTTGTTCAATAACTTTGTGTTGCTTAAAGAGGTGAAAGAAAGCAGAAAGTAATGCCCTCTTGAAGCAATTAGCTCATATTTCCGCCAACAGCAGATGCACAAAGGCGCTGTCCCTTGTGGATTTTTTTTTTCACTAATTGCCCACTCAGAAGTGAACATAAAGTGTCATAAAGTAAGAAATGCAATATTCAGGAGGCTTGAAAGTGTAGTTTTGTGCTTCTACTTTAAATTGGACAGAGCCGACGTGGGATTTGGTGATGGTTATTAAAAAACACTTCATAATTATTGATCTGTAATGCAATGAAAACTCAGATTAATGCTGAGAACACCCCATTACGAACAGAACATTGGATGGGTTTGGAGGCCACAGCAGCCATAGGATGAATGAAAAAAGTATCACTCCAACCTCCAAACTGATTTTAAGAGTTTTTCTTAAAGAGCTTTCTTAAAGCACTTACATTAGTGCTGTCCAACAGACATAAACAAGGTTTCAGTAACGCTAAACCTCTACTGACAACCAAAAGCTACTACTGATCTAAAGTTCTTTACTATAAAACTGGAAGGTTTCAGAGCGTCTGTCTGTCTGTCTGTCTGTCTGTTTGTCTGCACGCTTCTGAGAAATTGAGACGTTATTAACTGGCCAATTTGGTACCTACAGTTGAGGAATATTCCCATCTTCACATTAAATATCAGGTGGAGGGCCAGGAAGAAGCCTCACACATCAGAAAACAATGTGATACACAATGATACCATCTTGCTTGATGAGAAATTAAGCTGAAACAGGACTGATTTTTACTAACTTCAGTCCTACGATATTAGCATTAATATATTCAATGTCATTTAAATTTTAAAAGGAAGAGACTAGCAAAAACTTCCAGTTCATAGGACTAATATTTTTGGAGATGTTAGTCATTTTGGAATATAATAGCCTTATTATCATGTTGCTATGCCCATGACAAATGACCAGAAGCACAGTACCACACAGCATGATGGGAAATTAAGTTAGAAACAGCGACGAGATATTTACTAACTTTAGACCCTAGATACTGGTATTAATATATTAACTGTCATTTAATTTTTAAAGAATGATTTACCAAACAATTTTAATGTCAGTAGTAACATCTTTTCCCAAATGTCAGCTCTCCCCAGCATAAAAACTACCACATCTAGAACCCATGGTTCCACACGAGACAATGTGCTAGTGTTCAATAACTTCACAACCACTTATCCTATCATTGCATTTGGATAATTCAGGTAAATTGCAGTTACTGAGCTTTTCAACAGCATCAGATGTGTCTTTTTTTGGACGTTCAGACTACAGTGAACATGATAACACTGTCATGTTCTTCAACATGGATTCCTCCAATAACACTCATGTAGTTTGAAAAATCACAGTAGTTATGAATGCTTTTTATGTCCAGTTAATGATATATTATGCTGGAAAAAATCTCTTTTTCTTCAGTGTTCTCTGTTTGATATGATAACCTTTGCATTTACTTTGAATGTTTATGAAATTAATGGAGTGAAAATAGTGTGACGCAACATGTTTTTTTTTTTTTGTATTAAATAAACTCTTGTAACTAAAAATGAAAATAACCTCATAGTTGGGTCTTAGGAGGGTAAATAGGAGAATACCACAATGGATAGTATAATAATAATAATAATAATAATAATAATAATGATAATTTACATTGTAATAAGTGCACAGATCATTTGAAGGCAGGTACAAAAAAAAGCAGTTCTAGGTCTCAAAGGGTTAAAAACCTAGTCTCACACCTGATAAATAGAGTTAAACTAAATTCAAATAAATAATGGAACAGTCTCTAAAAGAAGCTTTTTTGACAAAGTGTGCATGACTGCTACGGTGGTGAGGCAAGAAGTGGAAATGTGTGGACACAGAAGGAGGACAGAGGAGGGGCAACAGAGGTCAGCAGAGGACGAAAAGAGTCAGGATGAGAGACAGAGGGAGAGAGTCGAGGGAAGACTGAGTGAGAGCACTGGAGACAGAGATGACAAAGACTGACAGCCGTCGTCCTCAATCTGACATCCACAGCACAGCACGGATCCAACTGTGTGAATACTGAAACATCAGCCAAAAGTAAAAGGAGAGAGGGGAGAGAGAGATGGGGGGGAGGTGCTAAGAAAGGCCATTTCACCCAAAACTTGAAATTTGCTGTCAGAGCATGCATCAATGTTTAAGAGGCTGACATCCTGAGCCAAACATGACACAAGCGCCAAGGCTGAGTCTCCTCTGCTTTTCCTCACAGTACACGACGTACACACACACACACAAAACAGGGACACACCATTGCACTTGCAGCAATTAAAGATCCTGAAAAAAAAAGCTTGGTCAGTATTAAATAAATAAAAAAATAAAAACAGCATTATGTAAATAGAGGCGCAGGCGGAGTTTTTTTCCCCTTTCAAAGTGACAGCCTTCGAGCCCTGCTTGTGCTTTCTTGCTTCTTTGTTTGTCCCTCTCATCCTTAGACTGACAATGATTATCCAGGTCTATGGGGGAAACATTAACCCCATACAGGGCAGTTCTAGAAATACTCTGACATTCTAATGCTCAACTTTAGTGTTGTATTGGAATGCATAACAAGGCTTTATTATTTTTTTTTATGATGTAGAAAATCAAGGTCTGTTAAGTTATCATATTTGGTTCCTTGCCCATAAGTGGCAAAAAAAAACCAACAACAAAAATCCTAGAGGTGTATATATATAAAGAAATGTAAGAAAAACATATCCACAGCACAGGTGACAGTAACTTGTATTTTAGAACATTAGAACATCACTCAGAACCTTACAACAACATCAGCACTGATCCACACACCTGTTCACATCCACATGATACCTTTAAACATCATTCCTTACATTATTACCATTACTTTATCATTATGTTAGTACCATTAGTTCATCATTCCTTACATTAGTACCATTGCTTCATGGTACCTAACAAAGCAGGTCCACTCACTTCATGCAGTTCATGCACTGATCATGTAGACCACATTGGACCTGATACTGTTGACTCACTGTCCTGTTGAAACTGTTGCTGTCCCTTGTCACTTTTCCATTTGAAATATGCACAAACTTTACTGATACTACAAAAGTTGAAAAAACTGCATATCTTTTTTTTACTATTAAATCACAAATGGGATGATTTGTTTATTTATTATCACGAGATGTCACAAAAAGTAATTCCATAAACATGGCGACAAACATAATTATCTGTTGTTTTGGATCTAGAATGCTCATTAGCCCTCTGTCCTGTACTAAATTAAAACATGACTCGGTTTCCTCATATGTCTACACATTCTGTGCCATGTTTGTTTTAAAACTCTTCTTCTTTGCTTGTAACATCCATCAACATCCACATCAACATTTTTTTGGTTCACGCGACTCTACTTCCACAAAAAGGTCTTTCCATTGCTGTTTTAAGAGATATACACTTTGGCCATACCAGAAAAACCATCTCTTACAAATAGAAAAGTAAGTTTTGGTGAAATTGTCATTTTTCATTAGGAAAATTTTTTATGCACAAGTTATATTTGCACAGTTTGAGTGTCAATGGAAAAGAGGCTATTGTCTTAAAATATATGCAGAAATGACCAAAAATAGCCACTTCCCCGTTAAAGGGTTAATGCTAAGCCCATGCCAACTTTTAGTAGCTACTGTGAACCCTCCGGCTGCTTGTGCCGCTCTATAGGGGAAGCAGTTCCACTTCAGAAAGCTGTGGTTACTAACCCACAGGACGCTGCTCCTTTCTAGTGAGCCGAGCCTGCGGGACTTCAGGTGACATGTTTATTTGAGTGTGAAAGGAAGTCTTGTTCTAAACATAGGTAGTCGAGTGTGCTTACAAAATATGCTGCAGGAGTCTGTACAGCTCAAACCCAAAAACAGTAGAGCTGGAAGTCCAAAAATAAAACGGACAGAAGGAAAACAAGACTGACAGACAGACGCGTGTGTGTGTGTGTGTGTGTGTGTGTGTGTGTGTGTGTGTGTGTGTGTGTGTGTGTGTGTGTGTGTGTGTGTGTGTGTTTTCAGCTTTGAGTCTGGTCCAGACTCTGTGCTCCATCTCGACTCCCATTAGAAGAGCGTTCTGCTCCTTGGCAGCACAGTGGATTTCAGTGGCACAGACTCAGTGGAATGGGAGCACAGGGACATAGATTGCTTTTGCAGTTGCAGCAACACTGCATTTATATTACCTTGACTACCTTACGATCCTCTAAAACTGACAGTTTGCATTTTCCAATCAGGGTGGTTTGTTGAAAATAGTGTACCATATCTGTGTATATCTGAGGTCTGTGGAGCTGTATCTAATGAAGTTACATCAGTGGAATAGATGGATTATTCATTATACCTGGACTTTTCCTAGTGTCATCACATCCATGGTTATGTCAAAGTATCAACAATAAAACATATAAGGTATTACTACTACTGTAATAATTTTTTCTGTATGTATGAGGCTGCTCATAATGGTTTAATGGTCTAAACTAGGCTTGGCCCTCTCTCCACACTTCATTAGCTCTGTGTCAGTGCTGTAGATCAGTCTGGCAGCCTTAACAGTCATCATGGGTAGTTTGGCTCATTGTTGGGCATCACAAAGCGCATGATGCTGCAACACTGAATTTGTAAAATCGTGTCAGGAGATGAAGATACTTCAGTGGAGCCAGGGTTCCCACAGGGTCTTAAAAAGTCTAAAGAGTTTTGAATTTACAAATTTGCATTTAATACCTTAAAAAAGTAATTAAAAGCTATTCAATTTTATAGGGTAGGTCTTAAGTTATGTTGCCATTAATTTTTTTTGACTGTATTGTGTTTAAATGACCAAGCTGCAAAGAAAGTAATGTTGTTTTACTGAGTTCCACCCATTCCAACCTGACAATATATATTGAAATTAGGTACCAACTGTTGCGAACTTTGCAGCCCCCCCTGAGAAATGTGGGAATCAAAGCTGTAGGATAAATAAATACATTTTCCTAAATTCTAAGCATATATTTTTGCCAGTTCTGCCATGAAGTAGGCTTTGAAATTGTCATTAAATGCTGTTCTAAGTGGTCTTAAAAAGGCTATAATTGAACATGTAGAAATCTGTAGGAACCCTATGGAGCATAAGTGCACAAAGAAACCTGTCCTGTTATTAAAATGATTAAAGCCATAAAAACATAGTCAAAACTTTTAGCCATTTTCTGGGTGCAGTTGGAACTCGTAGCTTGTTGTTCGTTCCCGTAGGTTCAGTATAAACACACTGAATGGAATTGATATGTAGAATTTTACAGCTGCAGGTCATTGCCCAGTCCACTTATTGGCAGTAATGCACCTCTGACCTAGTTTGATAACCACCGATTTAGACAAAAGAGAAGACGCAAATGCAAAGCAGGATGTTTCCTTGTCTGTTTGTATATATTTTGTTCTTAGGTATACCAGGAATTCCATTTGAGATTTTGTTTGTTGTTTTGTTTTGTTGTTGTTTGTTTGATGGGGCAGGGGTAGAGCCCATGGTAGTAGTTTCTTCATCCTGTTCCCATCCGTTTCCGTGGAACTTCTGACCATTACCAACTGCAAAGTGTGTGTTACACTCCCGCCCGCTTCCGCGAAACTCTGATAATTTATTCCCGCACAATAATAGAGATGCATTGATTTTTTTGTCTTCTCCCGTCCCACAGTAGAAAAGAACAGATGATAGACCTATGCTCGTTTGAGGTTCTTTTCTACTTCATTTACCGGTATGCTCTCTACTCTATAGCTATGCTAAATCTCGATCTGGCAATGTTTTTTTATTAACCACCCTCTCCCACCCGCAAGATTTGCATTGGGTCCCGCAGGTCCCAGTCCCAATGCAGCCCTTTAGGCAGGGGCATTAATAAGCTCTGCTCTTTCCTCAGCTTCAACTCTCTTACCATTGGTCTACCATATAATGTTGATTTTGTGAGCTTCAACTTGGTTGTAAATTGCTCATAGCTCGACACACTAGCAGCTCAGTTTGTCTCTTTATAACAAGCATGATATTATCTTACGTTATCATGTGGGTGGTTACTAATGCAAAATAATGAATATCTAAGATAAGACATGACTTTATTGTTCCCACTGTGGGGGATTTACAGAGTTTACAGCAGAAAAATGCAAAAACACAAACTGAAACATTTGACAGTGATACAGGACATATAAATGAGAATCTTCTATTTATATAACTGTACATGCATACATATTATTTACATATTTATATCCCTGAAATGGAGTTTGGGGATGTAATGGTTTTCCTCTGAACACTGCTGGATCCATCGCTGCTGGATATCCTTCATGTGGACGTGGTAATTAGGTCAGATTTGGTTGGATTTCTTCTCCCCTGATAATCAACATAGTGGACCCCTAGTGGAAGAACTCTATCGATTTCAGCTTCTCCAGGAGTTTTAGAAGTCATCCAAATGAGGGTGCTTTAGTTGAACATTTTTTGGACATGAATCAAGCAATAAAATGCCGATTGAGATCAAATTTGGTTCATATTCCACTCTTCTCTTCCTGCTCTCATTAAGGATGGACACTCTGCTCAGTCCCTCCCTTATCTTTTCCGTTGCTGAACTGTACTTGTCTCATGTCCCTGATTTTAGTTCCTCTGTACACCTCAGACGAATTGGGAAATTATGGATTTTTCTTTTGTGTGTGTGTCAACTTGATAACAATCTTCCCTTAACACCAACATAGATGACGCCTAAGGGAAGAAACGTATTGATTTTTAGGTGTTCCATGAATATTATCACTTGTCCAAATGGGGGCATTTCTATTGAAAAATGAGTTTTTTTGGCCAATCAAGCTCCAATTTGGTTCATATCTATGATCTAAAATTAAGTTTTATCTTTTATACATTGTGTCATATATTTGCTTTATTATATAGCAGTGGATTGGTGGGATTTTGGGATGTAAACTTATGGTGCTTTTCCACTTACATGGGACCAGCTCTTCTGAGCCCAACACGTTACTCCTACATGGCGCGTTACTTCCGTGTCATCTGCTCAGAGTTGCCAAAAACTCGCTTGTTGCATATTTTCTTGCCTGTATTTTTACGTCCGCCACCAAAGACTGAATCTACGTGACCGTCTATGGTATAGTTTTATTTTGTCGTCATGTGGATTCATGTTTCGCTATTCACTGTCTACTTCCGTTTCGGATTTTTGTAAATCGCAGGTCACAGAGAAAATGGTCTGACCAATCAATGGTCTGCAGTGTCGTGATGTCACATTTTGGTATCCGCTCCAGGATTTTGGAACCTCAACTGAGGCGGTACTAAAAAACTAGTATCGGGTCCCAGGTTCCAGGTCCTTTTTGATAATGGAAAAGTGAAAGAGCCGTGTAGAGTCGAGAAGAGTAGAGCCGCTACCATGGAGTGGAAAAGCACCATTACTGTCAGCCCCCGACGGTGTAAGCCTTGTTGCAGTATAATTGCACATGATGTTGGTGTTGATGTGATATTTAGGGATCTAGTGCCATGACAATGTCAATATATGTTGCTGATGTAAGACCCTTTTTGATTGGACCCGACCTGTTGTAGTGATGTTTGTTTGGTCAAATCAAACACCAGTAAAGCCAGAAATTGACCAACTCTCCTTACAGACTAAAGCAATCTTCAGTAGGCTGTATGAATAATAGTCTTTCAGTATGTTTTCATTCATGTGGTCTGAATGAAAACAAGACTTTTGTACCACCCGGTGGCTCTGTTTTCATGCTTTCAGATAATGAAGCCCGGTGGCAGATTTTGGCCAATCACATCTTTACACAAAGCTGACACAGTGGTTCTTTAAAGAACCCCTCCCCCAACCATCACAATCTGGTTATACTGCCCTGTAGCCACAGGAAGCAGCATCAATTTTTTTCATCTTTTATTATTATTATCTGATTATTAAGGCTGAGGGGAAGGAGCTGCAGGAGGCACATGGGTATTTTCAGCTTCAGCGTTGTCTTCTTCTGATTCCTTCCAACCACAGCCTTAAGTAAAATAAGTGTAAAGTAAGAGTTCCTGTGTGATTATTGTGGAAATTACATTCATGCTCAAACACATCTCCTGGTCTGTAATTTATGTGCATATAGATGCCATTGACAGGCATTGTTTTCTTTTTTTACCTACATATGCACACAGTCTCCCAAGTAAGTGCACAGACTTGAAAAGGAATCAAAGTGTGGTATCGTTAACTGTCTCCTGGAATTATCAGCACAGTTTATAATGAGGCCACTTAAATAACTTTCCTGAAACATCCCATTATATTAGAAAGCGTCAGAAGACAGAAACCATTGCAGAAAGAACGGAGCTGTTTTCTAACTTATCTGCTCAACTCTCTGTGTGTCTTTAGGAGACCAGACACAGTGAAACAGAAGAACGCCTTTCCACCAAACTTCATCCACTCCCTGGACTCGACACACATGATGCTGACGGCTCTGCACTGCTACAGGTACCACTTCAACTGCTACTGCTTTTCTCAGAAACGCAACCTTAATTCCTCTCAGTGTCACAAGAGTCATGATTTTTATCTTATATTGGCTTTGACTCTTTACTACAACCTCAATAGGGAAAGAGTTAAGGTTGCATTGCAGCCATTTTAAAATTGATTTAATTTAGTCCTAAATAAAATAATAAGATTGATACATTAATATGGTGTTACTAGTAACTAACTTTTTTTCCATAATTACCATGTACTCTATTTTCCTGCTCGTTTATTTTACCTCCTGCAGATGATAATTGTGTTGCCAGATCTTGATGTTGATGAAACACAGACATGTTCTTTGTTAGTGTTTCTGTAAAATAACAGCATACAGTTGAGGAAAATCTTATTGCATCATCAAAAGTCATCAAAAACAATGGTTATGTAATCAAGTACTAACTCCTGTGAATATCATGCTACTAAAACAGACAGAAAAGTACTGTTTTTGTCAGTACAATGACATGATGTAAGAACTGAAGTGATTTTGGTTTTTATCAAGAAAACATGGAAAATGTGTGGATATCAGCTCTGAAATTTAACTATTATGAGCTATTTTTGTTGTTATTATTATATTTGTCCAAAACAAATGTACCTTTAGTTGTACCAGGCATTAAAATTAACAAAAAATTTAAAAAACATAAACAAAATCATTAATATAATGTGATTTTCAATTGTTCAGAATAGGGCTGCACACTATATTGGAAAAAATATATTGTGCAATATTCATATCCCAAAGGCGTGCGATAATTAATTTTATTTTTATTAACTTTCTGTGTTACACACCATGGGGCACCACAGTGGTTTTCTCTGCCACTCCAACATGATAGTTTTTCTGGGGAAAAAAATGAAATAATGCTACTGCTACTGATTGAATGCAAGTTTACATGTTATTTATTATTATTAATGTTGAAAAGATGTGAATATTTTCAGATACAACTTTGGACAAGACCTGAACAATTATATTTAAATATTTTGTTTTTATGTACAGTATTTACTGAGCCAGACAAGCAATGGAATATTTGTTAAAGCTCTTACATGGTGGTACACTTTTTGTCATTTACACATTTATTATGTGAATAAAATGGCAAAATATTTGACTGTTTGTGTCTGAAGGTCTATGGTTGCAGCTTCATGAGGTTTTTTGGACAGAATTTTGTAACTGATTGTTCAATATTTTGTCTTAAATTCTAAATAATTGAGTCAGCAACAAACAACTGGCTCATTTTAACATTAAGGAACACTTTTTTTTTTTTTTAGATCAAATTGATATTTCTTTAGGTGAACGAGAAATATCGCAATATTATTGTTATCCTAATGCTGTTGTATCACATATCGCAAGTTTTGCCAATATCGTGCAGCCTTAGTTCAGAAGATATGTAGCTCATGAAAAATGCATCTATTGTTTACTGGGTGAGGAACATATAATTTAAAACCTGTAAATCACATTTACTTCTCCAAATGGAATGAATGTTTATCATCAGCTCAGACAGGCCTTGGTTTTTTTTTTTACTAAAAGTGACGGTTTGACAGGTGTTGTAAGTCACTGCGGAAGAGACACAGCCTTTGAAACACAATTATAGCCTCCACTAGAGTTTTCCTAATCATTTTCTGTATAAATAATTGTTCTCCAGGTTTATTTGTTCCTGTTGTGTTTTCATTGTCTGTCCTGTGACTCGGCGTTCTCCTGTATTCCAGTGCTGGTCTGACGTTCGTCTCAGTTCATGACTGTTTCTGGACCCACGCTCTAACCGTGGACACCATGAACAAGGTAAAGTTCCTTCCTCATATTATCACATGTTCCCCCAAAAGTGTTAGTTTTACTATTTGATAATTATCTTGGGTAGGAATTTTCTTCTTTATGCAAATTATTTCAATGCGATACTGCACATAGACGGGTCACTTTAATTCACTATTCATCATCACTTTGTCTTGTCTTGGTCTTTTTTTTCTTTTTTTTTTTGCTCTATGATTAAGTGATTTTTTTTTCTTACCTTTCTGAGCTTTTCTTAGTACTTTTATTGTGTTTACTGTAATTAATAAAAATGTGCAACTTGTAGCATCTGTTTAGTAATGCCTGTTTAAAAATAAAAATAAACAAAACATCTTCACTGCTTCATACATTTACAGGCAGCTAGCGAGCTGCAGGTAGCACCATTAAAACGACCCTGTTGTGCAGAATAAATGACTGCTCCTGCCCGGTGAAACTATCTTGTCAACAGACGCAGAATGAGACACAGTGTAGAATAAAATGGATCAAATTACCATATAGCCCCAATTTTCAGTCAGCATAGTTTTCACTGCACTGTCACAGTTTTATGTCCTCACCCAATCTCAGAGGAGTTACAAGCAGCCCCCCCTCCCACACATGCATCTATTCCCCCTAATATTCTCTGTCTCCTGATGAGTGTATGCCTTCCTCGTTACACAGGTAATTGAACACAGCAGCTAACAGTGTTAAATATCTTAATCAACACCTAAGCAAATGAAGCAGGACCTTATTTAGTCTAAACGGATTCATCCCTCTTACATCTATTTTTGAAACAGTCTATCCTGTTAAGGGGTACGGGGTTAGGCCCTGTCCCATCAGGCTGTCCAACCAAGGGGGACGGTTGAAAATGAAGCCAAAGCAGAAGTGTCTTAAAGAGCTCCTTCCACTAAAAAACACTTTGAGTAGCTCTTTTTACAATGTGGTGGGTCACAACAAGCAGTATATG
>JAPSES010000258.1:22209299-22223607 GCA_029822895.1 Maxillicosta whitleyi
TTCGGTGCCAAAATATATTATGATGTTGTGAATGTGAAAAGACAGAGAAATTCCTAAGAAAATGTAATATTCTCAGAGTATAAAATCATGAATGCAAAAAAAAAAAAAAAAAAAAATCAACCTTCCTTCAAAACTTGAGTAAATGTATTATTTCGACTTCTTTTGATTTCTTTTAGAATATTGTGAATTATTGGTTGCAGTTTGGTTAGGATTAGGGACAAACACTACTTGGTCCGAGTAAAGGCAGTCTGGAACATGGTCTTCATGTATTTTTTATTTAATTCACAAGACATTCCTGCACTAATCCTACATTTGAATAAATACAATTATAGATGAAAATTAAATGTACTTTTTTGAATCCCATGTGGCAATTTTCCTCTTTATATACCTTTCTTAAGTGATTCACTTTATTGCGGCACTATGTAAGAATTATGTGGTAAAAGATGTGACAGTGAATGTGTCCTGGAATCAAAACTGAAGATGGTGCAGTTAAATATTGTATGTGTGACTTTTTCTTTGTGCCGCAGTAGCAGCAACAATAAATATGTCGAGAGCAGAAGCCGGTGTGTGGAGCTCTGCTTCCAATAATGCATGTCACAACAAATTTCCCAAAATGCCTGAGTGACCTATCGGCTCTGTTTGTAAACACATGGAGTGTTATGGTGGACTACACTTCAAAATTTTCCACTGTGAGGGAAGAGATTTAGGTGCATAATCATAAAAATACTGACATATTCATGATACATCAGCTATAAAAGTCATACACAGCTTTAAATGTGCTCAATCTAATATTTTTTAATAAAATAAATATGAAAACAAATGAGAAAAGTGCTGGTTAGCTGATGTTTTCAATGGTGTTATTATGTATATAGTGGTTTATGTACATTTATACAACAGATTGTAAAGTACAGGCAGTGTTTGAAATACATCTAAAAGCTCTAAGACAAACATTCCTTTGGAGTTAAAACCATTTTCTGATTAGTTTTTTTGGAATTTAATAATTTGACCCAAAAGTGTATCTTGGAAACAACAACCAACCAGTATTTTTGATGTTTTTTTTTCTTTATTAGTGACTCAAATTTGGAGTCATTTTACTTGTAGACCAGTGTAATGTGAATTCAGTGTGTGTAAAACCATCTCCATGCCAAGTAACAGCTTATGTCCACATGCATTTAAACAAAATAAAGGTCTCTCAGTAAAGTTTCAATCAACTTAATTTATCTGGGAATACAGTAAACTCTGAAAATGAAAAAAAATAGATAAAATAGATATTCTAAAAGTGGAGTTCACAACCTGTAAAATACAGATGCTTCTGTTGATGTTACTATGTGGTAGTGGGACAGATGCTCTCCTTCCCAAAGCCTGGAGGGTGTACTGAACACGTTAACAGCTGAGTTATTGTAACATTTACAAAAAACACTTTGCATGTTTTTTAAGTTGCAATATGAAGGGAAAGAAGTGCATTTACAGATTTGTGGGCGTCATGCTTTTTAAATAGCAGAGGTACCGAACGCATAGAAGCAATTAAAAAAACTAAACAAAAAAAAAAAAAAGAGAGGAAAGAAAAAACCATTGTTGGTCAAACTATGAGACTTTGCCAATGGTCTGAGGTGAGAGAATAGAAAATAAATAGACAAATGAAACACTTATACAATAGAAGAAACCATGCCCACTTTCTCACAGCAGCTGGCACAGGATTCTATACAAACTGTGGGCGGTGCTGCGAGAAACTGTAGAAAAAGTGATACATCTTCTGTAACGCAAATGTGTTTTGTTCTGCTGTAATTATATGTTCAAGTAATACCATTTCATACCAGATGATAAATATGCGATTCATCAGATATTAAAAAGAGATTCCATTTCCTTATTTTAGTATGTCTACGGTTACAGTAAACTAGGCTAAATAAATAGTCTGTTACATGTTTTACACATAGAAATAACAACTCAGTCACGTTGTTTTCAATAAGAGATCGTCTGCTCAGATTCTCCCAGAACAAACTCTGAACAAATTTGTACGAATTCAGTCGTGAAAACGTGAAATATTGCATCTCCCAGAACAATTCAAGGATACAACCGATCCTCGTCTGCATAAAGTGACCCCTCACTCATTTTCAAGTGGTTATTGCTTTGATATATGAGCGTTAGGTGATATGATATATGTGTGAATAGTATAATATTTGATTCGAAGCCTTAAAACTTTGGTTTGATTCTTTAAAGTAACATTAAGGCTACGTTCAGACTACAGGCAAATGTGGCCCAAGATATGACTTTTTTTTTGTCTGTGTGTGACCCGTGGCACTTTGAACCGCATTGACCTGACCCAGGCCACTTTCATATGTGTTCCTAAATCTGATACGTATCTGTATTTTGCAATGCGATTTCAGTCTGAACGGCCAGGTCGCATTTATCCGACCCTTAAGTCATTGAAATGTGACAAATGTCACAATTTTGTGCCCCTTATTTACCTCTGTGTGGTTACGTATTATATCAGGACCTCTTTTACATATGCGGGTCACTTCAGGGTCACATTCAGTTCATACTCAAAACTGATAGAAGCTGCATTTAATGTGTAATATGAACGAAAAAAAAATCGTATTTTACCAAAAAAAATCTGAATTATGCGCTAAGACCTGCTGTATGAACGTAGCCTCAGTATCAATCGATTTAAGTTACTTACGTCTGCTACTGATTTGAATTAACCTGTTTATTCTCTATACAGTGCATTCTACCTACAACTCTTTCTTCGCAGTCTGTTTGGAAATTAGGCCAAAAATGTCCAAGACCTCATTCTGTTCCTCGTCCCAAAGACAAGACCTCCAGAACAGAACGCAATTTAAAATTCAGCAAAATACAATTCTCATAACAAGCCTGTAAATTAATTATTTTTGAGCAAATAGGTTCCACGGGGCATAATTTGGGCATGAAACAAAAACACAATCGACCCTTAAAAGCACTATATAAAAATACTTACAAACCTTCGACTTTGTCCCATTTGGAACTCTCAAGGTGGATAACAATGCAAGGAAGTGAAACTAAACAAAATGAAAATGCAAAATGATCACAGGAGAGGAACTCATTATTGGCACTGTATAATGAAATCCAATCGAAGGAGAATAATAACAGTCCCAAACAGACCCGAGGGATTCCAATTTCCACTCTCATTACCCAGTAATAGTTCAGGCATTAGTGAGATGAGGTGAAAAGAATGTCAGGTCAGGAGGAAAGGTTCTCTTCCTAATGATTTTGGACACAAATCGGCGGCATCCGATGAACTCTTATTGAGACATTAATGACAGAGGCACACTGCAATATACATCCTGCACAGTATCTGTCCTGTCCTTGGCTGCTGCTCACAACTGTGGCGTTTACAGTACAAGCTTCACATGACGCAGGAGTTTTAATCATTATCTGTATGAATCCACTTTGGCATAGTGACACGTTAACCAAACTGCTAAATGAAAATGAGATTCAGGGTTAGAAAAGAATGGATTTACATTTTGATGATGATGATGGTGATGATGGTGTGAGAGTGAATGGGTTTTGACTTATATAAAAATCTGGCAGTGAATTGTTTCTGAGATTCAATAGAAGATACTTTTGAAAAGGGTTGGATATTACTACTCACATGACCGACACTCATAAACACAGTTTACTGAAATCAAATCTGCTTTCGAGAGGGATGGTTTTTTTTTTTTTATTTTTTTTTTTTTATCATTGTTTCTCATGATCATAAAAGCTGCATTAATCAATGTTCGGACAAAACAAAACAAAATGTGACATCCATAATCTGAACATCTTGTTGATCCTATAACTTCCCTAATAGGGTTGTGGATCTATTTTTCTTGTGTTGTTAATTGGAAGGGTAGAAAACACTGCCCTGACAAAAAAAAAAAAAAAAAAAAATTCATCAAATTCATCACATTATTTACACCTGTAGTTGAACTAACATTTGGTATATATATCTTGTATTTATGGACACAAATCAATTCCGTCAACTCTTATAGACTCAGGTCTTCTTCTGTCCATGATCAGATCTGATGCATGTGTTAAAATGACGTCTCGTGCTCCTGAACTCATTCACATCACAGTATGAGCCTGATGAATCCTAATAGTGTCCAATGTTTATGCTCTTTATTAAAACAGACACTTGTTTAAGGAAAAAAAGGATTAACCCATAAAGACCCAAACAGCCACTGGTGACCAAAACCATCTACTGATGTAACCTGTTTAATACATGTTAAACCACTAATCCTATTATGTAAATAATTAGTGTAAAAGAGAGCCAGGAAATGTCAGAAAAGTACAAATTTTGGCTCTTTTAAATTAAATAATTGTCTATATTGGAAACATCATAATGCAACATTTTTTTTAAGATGGATTTTTTTAAAATTTGTTTGCGGTGGAGAGATTTGTTTGTGTTTTTGTTTTTGTTTTTTGGATAAAGCTATGAAACTCTTATCCACAAGGTGGGTTTTTTGAAATTTTTCTGAAATTTAGAATTTCAGAGTATTTCTAAAAGTGCCCTATATAGTTCTTTGGTGACACAGCTGAAATTGTCATGTGCCATCTTTAGTTTGGACTCCTTACTGTTGGTTCACTAGCTCATTTAAAAACATTACAATTTTCAACAGAAACAAACAAAAATGAGATTTATATTAACTTTCTTCAAATTATGAAGATGTTTCAGAAATATTGGTGAAAGGAAAGTAAAAGTAAAAGTAACACTGTGGACATGTGTGAATTAGGTTTTCAGTATAGATGGGGTAAGGACAAGACAGTTATTCATTTAATTTAATAGTGAAAGACTGTAAAAAGTGTAGGTTCTGTGGCAGTTTTAAGTGAATAGCACTTTTAGCTTTTAAAGGAGTGATGTTTAGCTTTTTTAAAAATGGGATTATACATTTTCAAACATTTCCCTGTGGTCTACATAAACTGTAAATGCTCTGTTTGGGTCAGAATTCTTCTCATTTTCAACACTATTTCTGAATAATGACACCAGAAAGGTCAATTTGAGCGCTGGCCCTTTAAATGCACATTTTTTCCCCGCCCCCTCCAGGTTATTGGCTTTTCTGCTCTGTCCCGTTCAACAAACAACTGAACATTTTAATCGGTAATCGGCTCCAAGTTTGGACATATTTTCAGTTTTTATTACAACCACTGCTGCTTATAAACAATTATGTCGTAGTTGAAGAATTGTTCGTTAGAAGTCTGGACCTTATATATGCAAATGTAGTGATGTAACTAGTTATAGATGTAACGAATTAAGAAGGAATTAAAACAGGTTGTAGAAATCAATTTTTGCCAAACTGATTATGATAGATAACTTTGCAGCAATTCAAACCTTATGACTTATTTGGGTCCAAATACATAAATAAATGAAACAAAGACTAATAAAAGTGAGTTTAACAAAATATAAGCCTTTAAGTTGAAAAACTCTGGGACATTTTTACTGCTGCTTATTTACTCACTGCACACACCTTCGTATCCCACTGAAATGGTTTGTGTGCCTTCAGGATAAATAAACATTTAATATTCATTACCCCGTTTGCTCCTGTTTGGTCTCTAAAGAACCCTGAGAAAATCATTTGGTTTTATCTCTAAATACCAATCTTTCATCACAGTTAATATACTGGAAGTAGGACCCAAAAAAGCCAAATCAATCAACTAAAACAGGCTGAGATGAACCGCAACAAATGACTCTGATCATATTCCACCACCTCTTTTCACTTAAAGTTTACATTGATTAATGCAGCTTTAAATTAAACAGACATGCAGACACTTTGTGCGGAATTCAATGGCTTTTCTGGAGCAGGGTAATTTTTTCATTTTTGTAATTTCAGACAGAAAGATACTCATCGTCTAATTATTTATGTAGAATATCGCAGACTGGGGAGATTTTACAAAAGAGACCGACAAGATTCTGATTTATAATGTACTATAATTTATATCAATAGCCTAGAGAAAAATATGGCTTTAAATACTGAAGAAAAAGTATTTGTTTCGATTCTTACACTTATGTAAGCACGTTTTAGCCAGCCTACTGATAATCAGATATATAAAAGTGCCAATTCCTGATGCTATTTGCTATATGAAGCAGGTCCCTGATTTTCTTTTGGTCTCATTCAATCTACGTTAAATGAAGTGAATGAGAGGACAGTGAAGCAGGGATGTCCAGATGCTTTAAACCAAAGGGACGGAGATGGGAAGAGATGGGAAGATGCTACTTTACAACGACTGTTCTGTGCATCTATGTCTGTGAGTAGAAACATCTCAAAACTGCAGATTCAAAAGTCACCATACAGACTTTATTATTACAGTCTCCTTTCAGGTCCTCCGTGATGCCACTCATTTAACATTCATACATTCAGATAGTCAAACCGGAGTGGGCAGTGAGGGGGGAACTGAAGGACGAGCAGAGTTCCTGCAGTTGAACCTCTCACACCTTCCAGTAGAGTTCAATTAAGATCACAAGTTTGAGGATAACCTGGATCTCACTTTGATGTGGTCTGTTTCAGGAAGGCTCACTATTGAGTCCTTCTTGGGTAGCCCTGAGTCCCCCAGACCTGTTCCCACACCCCCTACCGCCAGCCCTGCACCAGCCCCAAAACCATGAACTGAAGTGGGCAGGGATGCTACAGGGAAGGCCCCCACAGACATTTGGTGGGGCAACACCACCCTGTGTGGTATTGCGCTCCGGATGCTTGTGTGGCCAGGGGTCTGAGGGGGTCCAATGGAAGAAGAGGAGACTCGTGCAGACTGGGGTGGGCTTGGAGCTCCTGGTGGTAAACCCTCATGAGGCAGGGAGGGCTGTGAAGCTGACAGTGCCCTGGCATCTTGGCTCAGGCTGCCCATTTGTAAGGAATGGGTGCTCTTATGTGTGCTAGACCGGTGTGCGGGGCTGGCTATGTGCTGGGTTAGAGAGAGCTGGGAGCCTGAGGCCGGACCAGCTAGGGCGCTGGATCCATACTGGAATGATCGTCCTCCAGCTGCCAGTGGGCTCTGAATAGTGGGGCTGGATAGGACTGGAGCAAAGGCACCAGAAGCGAGGAGCTGAGACTGCAGCGGAGAGGCTGAAATAGGGCTGGAAACATTTTGCATCACTTGAAATCTCCTCACCATCCTAGGGGACTGCAGGTTCCCCACTGAGTTCCCTTGCATGGGTGGACAAAAGTTCATAGCTACAGCCTGCTGCAGGGTGGCGATTGCTGAATTCTGCGGTTGGGTGGAGGAACCTGGAGGAAACATCCCCCCAGATAGAGAAGGAGTCATGGACATGGCCCGTGGGCGTGGTACATCCACCTGCTGAACCATCTCCCGATCGTATTTGACTATCTCCTGGATCATCTCATTTTCACGGTTGTTGAAAACACCTGAGTTGAGATCATGCTGAACTTTGTGCATCAGGATTGAGTTCTTCTTGCCTGAAATGACAAAAAAACATCAAGGACTTTTAGTTACGTTTGTACAAAAACACTGGCCATGGTAGAAAAATGTGCTAAAACATCACATTTCAGAGTATTTATAACATCTGAGGAACTAATGGTTGAGATTCAATAATCATCTGTTTTACTTTTGTTTGTTCATAACTCATCACAATCCTATTAATCTGTTCAACATATATGATGTATGAGGCATATGAAGTAAATAATTCATTGTTAAAGATTGTTTCAGAATTCAAAATTGTACTGAACTTTAACCCATAAAGACCCAAACAGCCACTGACAACCAAAATCACCTATTGAACTAAACTGTTTAATACCTGTTGATCCATGAATCCTATCAATACATTGAAATAATTATTGTAAAATGCAGTTTATCATCTTTCATGGTCATCAGATATGACCCATTTGGACGTTCAGAAGCTCCGTAGTTACCATGGAAACACCATCATCTTCTACATCTTCTAAAATCCATAGAGTTGAATCAATGACAGTGGATGGACACACTTATTTTTATAATCAGTTAATGACATATTTGCTTAAAAGGTCACTTTTTCTTCAGTTTTTCCTCAATATCCCTCAACTTTAATCTGAGCTTTTACGAACATCTACATGACAGTAAATCGAATTGAAAAAAAAAAAACAAAAAAAACCCCAACATGATTTACACTGAAAAAAAATGTAAAATAAGGAGGATAATATGATCATAAATGGTGATAAATCACTTAAGAAAGGTTAAATAGAGAAAAAAAATCATTTGGAAAGTTGTCAAAAGTACAGCTCTGATCAAATTCCATGTTCAATTACTGAACATAAGATGATGAAATTATATAAATACAGGTCAGAGACATCCTTTCTAGCCCCATTGTGTATTTTCTGTATCAGTGCTAGAAAAAGGTAACTGACACACACTGGTCTGGAGTAAATAAAACTCATACCGACCTGGTTCTGTGTCTGCTGATTTTACAATAGTGTGGGGGAGAGAATTCATATGTTTTTTTATTATTATTATTATTATTTTTTACTATAAATGTATAGCAAAGCCCTCAAATCTGTTTCTTACATCCAAACATGGAGCATTGAAATATATTTACCCAATAAGTACCGGATAAAATATGGGGAGAGCTTGTCCAACTTGGACAGAGGACAGATGGATTAAGAGGAACCGTGAAGGTCATGTCAGACGGGAATGGCTGAGGACACGCTGCTTAAATGGATCATTTATCACCTAAAACCATCCCGATGCTCATTCTCATGTACTGTGCACCAGTTCACTCCAGTGGTGAAGTTCTATTTTGTGGGGCGCAGTATACAAGTCAGTTTTCGGACACACTGTAACCACACATCACCACCGTTTTAAAATATTATTTTAAATTAAAATGAAAAAGTATGTGTTTCCAGTCGTGTATTTTTTATATATAAACTTCACCTGTCTATCCTTCAAACATAAACATTTTCCCATGACTATTGTTAAAGTCACACATCCCTGATAAGTGTCTTTTCCACTGATAATATGGACAACACATTTAGACCAGGGTGAAGAGGTAGATCGCATGGCATTAAAAAATAGAAAATTACCATAAGGGTTAAAAGATGTCAATGTTCCAGTCAAGTCAGGATTCAAAATCCGTCCACCCACACCTTAAGCAGTAGCGCTACCCACTGCTCTTCAGCCACTTGGTGTGTAAACAGTCAATAGGCAACTGTATTTTCCTTGCGATATATAAAACTATACCCTAAAAGATTTTGCCCGCCTTGTATTTATAAGAACACCACTCATCTCATATCACTAATTTAGGCTCTCGTCCGCGTTTCTGGCGGGCATATGGATGTTCGCTATCTCTCACCCACTCAAGTAAAAAGGTTTGGTTTATTAAGCACATCAGCAAAAATTTGAGTTTTACAGACAAAAAAACAAAAAGGCAATGCTCAACTAACTGAACTATGCTTAACTTTTTCTTATATTTCCTCAGATCATCTGTTGCATCATCTGTTGCTACTCCCTATATGGTAATACACTTGATAATACCATTTATTGGTTAATAACGAATATACATCAATGCCCTTTGATCCAGTACAAGTGACAGCCTAAGCGTATTTCATCATTTCATCAGAATCCCTTTCATCTTTAAAAAAAAAAAAACATGTTTCTTTTTCAAGTTCAACCCAAGTTTAAACAACTGCACCTTGCATTGTGGAACATTGTTAACCAAAACCTCATCTGAGTATGACCAGAGTCCACATTTTACGTTAAGGCGGCAGTACTCAGTTCCTGTGCCTAAACCACATGTGCATGTTCGAGCAGCACTTCGTTCCTTCGGTTAACCTATACTTGCATCAATTTTTTGATCTTTTCTTAACAGGTGCATCAGCATGAACTCAGGCCGAAACCACAAATGTTCCCATGCATCACAAAAAGGAACTTACACAGACATGTTCTACCTTTAGGGCCTAGTACACAGATACAAACTTAACAATTAAACATAACATCAGCAACAATGGTTATATATCGAAAACATTGATTATATATGAAAGCATTGATTATATATGTATTGCTTCCATCCTTTCCATTATGGCTTTATCGGCTTGCATGGCATGAAGCTAGGCCAGAGGTCGCTCAGTTTTAACCATCTGCCACTGAGTGCAAGGTGCACGTCACACAGGTGAACACTCACTAGTGTTAATTATGGACCTATTCAGTGATTCAATTTCTGAGGAAGGTCTTGATCCTTTTCAAGATGTGACGTTTATTCCTGTGGGTGGGGCTTGGATACCCTGAGGCTCTCCTATCTGTTGCATTGGAGGGAGTCTACTGCACATGCACCATTTATAATGAGCTATTATGGTAAATGAGAGCCTTGGGTGCAGATATTTGCACCCCAAACAGGAAACGTATGACTTGACTGTTCACTAAAAAACTGAAAACATTTTAAAACAACATTTAATGCAGATTCTACACAGGTTGTATCATGTATAGCTTGTTTATTTGAATATTATTGTTTTTGTTCAATTATTTCAGATGATTTGTATCCACTACTTCACGCCTGTATTCATGTGATTTTGGTGACTAACAGCAGCTTACATGTGACTGTAACAACATGTGACACGCACAGATGTAAAACTTCTGCTTAACTCATTGAGTTAAAAAAAATGAAAGCAGGGAAGTGTGTGAGACACCTATCACATGTGATCTCATCATTAAGATAAAACTGTCAGTGGAAGAAGACAGTGTGTGTCACAAGGCAGCGAAGCTCAAACTCACTTTGTTGTCGTCACTGTCAGATGATGACAACAAAGAGGTGAGGTGATGTGTTTGTTAGAAACTGTTTTGATGGAAATTTCCAAAGAATTTAAATTAGATTTCTCCTCTTTTATAAAATAACTAAACAGTTGATGAAGAGAAGAGAAGAAGATGCCTCCTTATTAACCAGTTCTATCTAATAACTTATTTAACAACATGTAAAACCCTTTAACATCTGATAAAAGAGGTAAAAACATGTTCCCTGAGCTGTTCTGTGTTGTTCACCAACCCCTTGTTTCAACATAACCTACACCACACTGGCAGTAACATTGTAAAGTTGGAATATTTGGTGCAGCCCGCCTGTGTTGATGATCATTATCTTGCTAAAGGGCACTCTGTGGTCAGCAACTGCTGCTGGCCATGGATGATGTGGAGATTGGGACTGAATACAAGAATTCCTCCGCCTGCTGGCCTTCTGAATGCTTGACCATCTGCTTCTGCCACAGATGATCATGCAAATGACGGACAACTTGAAGAAATGTGCGTGCATCAGTAGGTGACAGATATTCACTTGTTCAAGGTTGAAGGTGGAGGTTTATCACAGACTTTAGTGTGGATTTTCCAATGCAGCGAGTGGTCTGTTGTGTAGAGCAAGAAGACCTGCTTTAACATGTGACCCTTGTGGTGCAATATAAATAAATAAATTCCCCCAGCTTGGGGGTCACTGCCCCTAGTGCCCAATCACTACTGTTACCATTGTTGCCTTCACATCCGACATTCTCTCCTCTTTCAGCCCTTAATATTTCTCAAGCTTCTCATGTTCTTTCTTTCTGATGTTGCTATCACTGGGGATTGCTACATCTATCACCTCCACTGTCTTCTGATGTTTCTCCACCACCACTATGTCAGGATGATCACCATCTTGTCAGTCTGGATCTGAAAGTCCCACAGGATCTTGGCCTGTTTGTTCTCTGTCACCTTTGGGGGTCTCTCCCATCTGGACCCTGGACCTCGAGTCCAAACTCTGTACAGATGTTCCTGTACACTATGTCCTCTACCTGGTTATGCCGCTCCATGTATGCCGTGTCTGCCTCCATCTTACACCTGCTGTGATGTGCTGGACTGTCTCAGAGGCTCCTCTACACACTACACCTGGGGTCTTGTCTGATGTGGTAGACCCCGGCCTCTATTGCTCTGGTGTTCAGGGCCTGTTCTTGTGCTGCGATGAGTAGTTCCTCTGTCCAGCCTTTTCCAGCCACTGGTATGTTTTCTTCATATCAGCCACTTCCTCAATTTGCAGATGGTACATGCCATGCAAGGGTTTGTCCTTCCATGATAGCCCCCTGGTTCCTCGTCTTTACTGGGCTTTTGGTCCCTGAGGCATTCACTGATCAGTTGGCCACTGGGGGCCATTTTCTTGATATATTCCTGGAGGTTTGCAGTTTCCTCCTGGACAGTAGTTCTGACACTGACTAAACCTTGGTCCCCCTCATTTCATCTTGTGTACAGCCTCAGGATGCTGGACTTGGTGTGAAACCCTCCATGCAGCTTTATATATATATATCTATATATATATATACATATTTCAGACATGTGTTTTTTTCTATTTTTTTTTACAAAATTTTTGCTCATTCAAACAACCATTTAATTGACTCAAATCTAAGAGGTTAATCAGTAGTTCAGTTCACTCAGGCCACTTGGGATGAGATCACCAAAATCTCATGCTAATGCTTGGTCTGACCAGGTCTGAACAGGTCAGAGAGGTCACAAATGTGTCTTTCAAAAATAGAGTCAGCAGGAAAGAAAATAATAGAAGGGAGCCGTGGCCATAGGGACTTGTTTCGGTCTGTGGATGGGAAACGTACACATTGTGGTGAAGTCTCTCAGGGTTTGAATGACAGAAACAGACAGAGGATTTCCCATATGCAGCCTGGAAAAAACCAAGGGGTAACAGTTGTTTCTTGGGAGGTTACCAGTTTATTTCTTGTGTGGAGGTAAAGCAGGAGTGCCAGCCTCTGCCTGGTACTGCCACGAACAGCAACACAAAGACAGGTGAGCTGTCCTGAGCAACAGACCGATGCTACAGGTAATCTCACAATCGATTAGCGACACTGCGCGGTGACAGTATCTTGATGACAGAACTTGAAGGTGAATTGAGCGACAACAGGACAGGGCATGCAACCATTTGAAAGGCAGGTCTCAAGTGCCAAAGCTTTGCTGGGAATTGCTATGCCCTTTCATAGACAGAACCACATGGAGGTTGCACAATAAACACAGTCGCTGCTGAAGCTTTCACAACAAGGCAATTTACCATAGAGCTGTAACTCCACCATCAAATCACAGCATTACTGTTTAGAACACTGTGAAACAAAGGCCATACAAACGGAACCGGTCAGAACCATTTGGAGAAATGTGTTGATGATCAATCACCACTTCACACTCCAAGCTTAGTTTACATTTATGGCTCAGGTTGGATTTTTCCATTCAGCAGTTCTCTGTGTTCCTTAAATCGTTGGCCTCGTAGCATAATTGCCCGAGTCATACATTGCATAGACAAAAGTATTGGGACACGTTGAATTGTCTGGGATACAAAATAGCAATGACAAATGCATATTGATTATTGATAGTAGTCAACTTAAAATTGTCTATAGATGTGAATGTGATCATGATTGGTTGTTCATCTCTATATGTCACCCCTGTGATTGTCTAGGGTGTACCCCCACCCATAGGTAGCTGGGATACACTTAAGCACCCCCCATCACCTCAGTAAAGATAAAGCCAGTTCAGACGATGAATGAATGAATTATTAATTTATTATTATTGGTGATATTGATGTTTTATCTAAGATCAGCATGAACAGGACATCTTACAGCTGTAGTCATATTGTGTGCCAATATTTTTGTCCATATAGTTTATAAACATCCATATTTCTTTACAGATTAATGGGAGCTTTTTGTTTGTAAGTGATGTGTAAAGAAAGTAGATGGTTAGTTGTGTTAGAAAGTTATTATTTACAGTCAGAACATGACCAATATTTTAGACATTTTGAGGAGGAACATTTAAAATCATGGTCATGGATAAATAAAAAATTAAAAATCAATGTTTAGGGGTCCTCCTCGACCCCAAGAACACTGTAACCGTGATGTAGTTATAACTTTCACTGAAAAAAACATCAATATGGTAACAGTACTGTTTGCTTTTCCTTGAATATTTTTGTTCAAATTAAAAAATAATTTAGATTTTTGCTTAAATGTTACAAATAAACTCAACAGGACTGCTCCGTGAGACAATAATTTCCTCTTTTTTTTAATTTTTATAATGAACCAAATTTTGGTAAAAAAAAAAGATAAACATTTTAACAATGTCAGTGGCTGTAATGAGCCTGATTACATGCACATCTCAGAACAGTAAAGTACAAACTGTGCAAAAACAGAAACATTGCACATTTTTCTTTTCTAGTCCAGTCCTTGTCTGTTCTCCAAACCAAACTCTTTGTCTAGTTTAGTGACAGTAGATTGGTTTGTTGTACATCCCTAAAGCTAAAACATTAGTTCCTCCTGCTGCATATTCTAACCTGAAGAAAAAAAAAACCACCCAGGAGAGATCCCAACCCCCCCTATTGGCAAGC
>JAPSES010000258.1:22223707-22234086 GCA_029822895.1 Maxillicosta whitleyi
TTCTATTCTATTCTATTCTATTCTATTCTATTCTATTCTATTCTATTCTATTCTGTAATACCAGTCATCACCAGCAGAGGGGGTGCTGTCCCAAGCACAACCACGCTGTCCGGAAGACGAACGTAAATATTTTCGTGACGTTTCATCTCCAGGATCATTCACGTCCACCCATTAAGAAGAATTCCAGTTCCGCTGTTCCTCCAGATCTTCATAACAGTGATTTTTCTGACACTGTCGACAGTTCTGTGTGTGCAGATCTGACAGCACACATCCTCTCCCTGCGGGTTTGCATCCGTATTCTCTACATTTGTGCAGCTGTGTTATCACCTCCACCACCAGCACCAACATGCAGAAGAGAAGGAAGCCAGAGCCGATCCAACTCAACCCGATCCCGGATGGAAACACGATCAACGGAACCGGAGCCACAGAGTGAGTGTTGCGTCCATCTGCTGCAGACTGGTCAGTGTGTACGGTATCTGTATCTGTATCTGATGCTGATACTTTCCTGCACATTGATGTTCACAGTCTGACACTAGCCCCTGACAGCTGCTACAGCCTCCTACATGACCAATCTCTGCACAGTTTATGTCTAAACTTGTACTTCAAGTCATCAATATGACACTGCAGCAGTTTGTGTGTGTGTGTGTGTGTGTGTGTGTGTGTGTGTGTGTGTGTGTGTGTGTGTGTGTGTGTGTGTGTGTGTAGCAAGGAGGGGGTTAAGAATCTGTTTACAATGGCCTGAGGGAGAGTCGCCTAAGCTGCCCAAGACAGAAAGACCCAGTCAGATATTGAGACGAAGAGCGAGACAGGAAAAGTTCTGGGAGGAAGAGAGGGAAATAGACTAAGAGAAAACAGTGAGAGAGAGCTGAGGAGAAGGAACAGACTGGAAGGAAGAAACCAGCAGAGCGTACGAAAGGATTAAAAACAAACGTACGGTCCTATAAGGGTTTTCAGCAGAAGTTGGAGCAGGAGTTGCAGGAGGAAAACTGCAGGGTGATGCAAAGCAACAGTCGTCCTCTGCTCTCATTAATGCAAATAAGATCCATGGTGTGTGAACACACTTTGTGTTTCTGTCTGTGCATGTGTGCTGTTGTGTGTACCATCATTTATAGCTGCAGAAATGTGAAAGTTCTGATTTTCTTTGTCATCTGTTTTCTGCTGGTTGTGTTGTATTCCTTTGTGTGTGGGCACATATTCTATATATTCTATCAGAGTTAGACTGATTGCTCAGAAATTCCAATAGTAATGTGTTTCATGTGTACAAACACATTTGCTGCACTACGTATTAGATTACTTTTGTGTTGAAGAATTTTGAACCACAACGTATGTTCATGTAATTAGTAATAGACACGATAATATTAAACCTTTTAAATGCCCACATATCAGGATAAATGCCTTTTCACATGAAGGTGGATGAAAGGTAGTCTTTACCGTAAAGATGACACTCTGTCTAGTGCTATAACCTGTTCCTTTGTGCTTCACCTGTTGAAAGTCAAACTTTGGCTGCGTGCTGGTGGTCATCTTACACTCAGTGTGAACATGCCTGTGCTTTGTGTACACATGATGTTTTTGCAGGTACTTGAATAGATTTGAGGTCATGTTCACAGCAGTGGATAGGTGTTTCTGGCCTGGGCACAGAGTGCATGTTACTGCTGCAGTCTTATACTTTGGAACTTGTAAGGCAATACTCCTGTAAACCTCTCAAACGTTGTTGACTACTCTGCCTCTGGTTCAACTGCTGTGAAAAAATGAGTGCAGAAGATTGTTGCTTACTGTTGTTCTTGTTTTTCAATTACTATGTGGAGAATTGAGGAACTTACAGTATATACCACAAGTGACAATAATTAATACCTGAAATGTGATGAGCTAGGGGCTGGGACTTAAAGCCTTAACACTGATCAAAATACCGTATAACCCATTGTACATCTGGTAAAACCAGTATGTTCTTCAGATGATTATTTATATTAGGATTAGCTGGTTTAGCACTAGTATAGACTGATAAATAGCAACCTCTATAAGCAAAAGCAGACAGCAGGGAAAACTACTATAAATAGATGTGGTAGTTCAAATATTGCATTAGACTAACGATATGAATATTTGCCAGTTGACCAACAACAAGTAACAGCACTCTATTAGTTTTACAGCCCAATGAAACTCTGATGGGAAAATTGATAATTAAAAGGCAGTTGCATCCAGACAATATATTAAGAGACAAATATTTTTTTTTGTTAATGGCTGCAGAAGCAAAGTGAGTATGATTGTATTATTGTCCTGAAACCCAGCAAAGTGAAAGTTTTAGCTTTTTTTTACATTAAATTACTATCTTGATCATATATATATATATATATATATATATATATGTGTGTGTGTGTGTGTGTGTGTGTGTGTGTATATAATTTTTATTTGTTTATTTACATTTTTTATGGGATGTTCTTTGCAGTGGGCAGCATTTTTAAAGTAGAATTATGAAACTTTTGTGGATCCAGAGGACAAACATGTAATGCTGGGTGTCAGGAGGGTGTGGCTTTTACGTCAGTGTGAATGAAGCTTCAGGGAACATTAGGTAGGTTCAGGTAAAGCCTGAACTGTTACATAGTCTGTGTCTGCACAGGGCTCATTGTGTCTGTTTGTGTTTTCAGACTTTGAGGAGCAGCTGTATGACACCAAGCTGACCGGTCAGACGTTCCGGCATCCGTCCTCGCAGAGCTCTGACGACACGTCCACCTCGCTCAGCCGATCACCCATCTCCCTCAACAACAAGAGGCCTGACTTCATCTTCCTGGTAAACACACAACAAACACACTCATATTTACCCCAGGCTTATTCAATGAGATACAAACAGGAGTAGTGGATTCTAAGTCTGCTATCTGAGCTCATTCCTTCATTCTACACACTCAAGCACTCCGACACCAAACTGTATCTGCTTCACTTTGTTCATCATCAGGTATCGTCCAAACATAAAGCAAACAGACTTTATATTCCTACTAATATGTACTAACTCAGTCCATCTTTGACTTCTTCTTTCCCTTCTAATTTCTCTTTTACCATCACTGTTGAGCCAGCAGCAGGGCCGACATACAGGCCAGTCACTCTCACATTCACACCTATAGGCATGTTTTTTTTAGGCTGACCTTTTAACCACTGTCAGTAGTGTCAGCCCTGCAGTGAAGTAGTTTCTGGTCCAGGTTGTAACCCACCTTTGCCCTTACAGTAGATAGCAGGGATAGGCTCCACCCCCTCCCACAACCCTGGTGAGGATAAAGCAGGTTCAGAAGATGAATGACTGAATGAATATGAGGCAGTGAGTGAACGTTTAGCCTTCAAATCTGATGTGTTAGAGGACTGGGTCAGAACATCTCCACAACTGCAGGTATTGTTAGTTGTTCCTGGTCTGCAGTAGGTAGTACCGACCAAAAATGGACTAAAGAAGGACATTCAAATCTGACGTCAACTGATCATCTGTGGTTGTTAGTGGACAAATACATTTGATCCATAGAGCCCACCTCCCTAACTTCCTGGACTTCAGGGATCTGCTGAACATCGTGGTCCAGATATCACAGCACACCTTCAACGGTGGAGTCTAGGCCTCAGGTCACAGCTGTTTCTGAAGAAAAAGGTGGATGATACAACATTAGACAGGTGTTAGTAATGCTCTGCTCCCATAGATGCTTAATTGGGTGAGATTTGATTGTTCTTATTGTGGTCAGTACTAAACACTTTACATCTGGAGACATTCTTATGCAGTGAGTAGACCATCACAGTGTGTCCCATGTCAAAAATGCACAGATCCTTACTCTTGCCCATTTTGCTTTTTCTAATAAATCAACTTTGAGGACTAAATGTTAATTTGCTGCCTAATGCACTGACAGGTCCTGTTGTAATGAGATACTACTTTGCTTATGAGTGGTCCAAATGTTATGGCTGACTGGTGTATGTTATATCATCAGCAGAATGATCCAAAATCAGCAGTAGAGTATTGCTACCCCTCGCAAATTTATCAGGATTAGTCATCATCCTTCTCATAATTGGCATCTGGTTCCTGTAAACAAATGCCAGTTGATTTAGTTTTTTCCAGACAGAAATATCACTAATACTTGATAAGAAATAAAACCAATAAAGGATATTAGTGTTTGTCAGCAGGTTTATGCCCAGGAAAGGTGCTATGAAGGAAAGAGGTCATGCATTCTTACTATTTGTTCATTTTTGTTATTTATTTATATATTTTTGTATTCAAAAAGGAAATGTTATCACAAGGAATAAATACAATGTACTATTAATCCTATATATCAAACAGGTTGTCTGGTTTAGATAGGTGTTTTTTTTTTTTGGTTTTCTTTTTTGTTTTTTTTGAGGGTCACATTTTCTGTGTTTTCTGGAGCCAAAAACACAAAACATGTCAGAAAAGATGGAACTGTGGTTGTTTCACTGCTGGATACATTGATATATCGCATACAAAGAATTCTAGTTTTCATAATAACCAAAGAACCATATATAAAATCAAAAGTAATATGTTGTGCATTTTAAGTTGAGGATACATGCAGATTGTCATTATGGGATGAGATTGGAGTCATCATCCAGGGTGTACCCCGTCTTCCGCCTGTAGTTGCTGAGATAGCACCCCCCCCCCGCGACCCCGAGAGGGACTTAGCGGTTGAAAATGGATGGATGGATGGCATTGGAGTAATTAGATCAGGTCAGATATTCCAGACAAAATGGTGAAATATTACAGACTTGGACAAAACAAGTACAGTACACACTCGAGACCTTCACACTATGAGAACTTATTGTTCACTCTATGGTAATATGCTAACTAAGAACTAAGAAATGTGCCTTTCTTGATTTTAATGTTGCTGGTGTTTCTTCTGCTCTGCAGAGGTAGAGTCCAGTCCCTTCCTGCTGTGTCCCATGGGACCTTTTTCATAAAAATATTGTATCACAGTCAGTAGGAAGACATAAGTATTTTTCCGACCCTTTGAATTATTGCCACCATTTACACACATTAAGTTTGTAAGTTTAAAAGACAACTTTACAAGTCAAGAAAGTTTTTGTCCACTTCTGTAATATTTCAGATGAAAAATAAATATTTCAGACTAAAACTAAAATTCTTGATATGCAGTAAATCAATGTTTGTTGTCAAATTAGGCTATTAGAGTATCAAGCATTTAAATATGTGAATAGAAAATAGAAAGTCACAGAAGTAAGGTCAATATTGTGTCTGAAGATGTTTCATTTGATTTCTGAGGTTTATTTCAAACAACAAACACAGTTCCCACAAAATACTATCTGCTTTTGTAACATTCAATACATAACTACAATGCACCGAGCAGAATAAAAGAAGTGCAGGATGAAGCCAAGAATTATTATTATGCCAGGCAACACCAAAAAACACAAGACATTATTGTTCACGCCACTTTTTTTAAAAAACATTTTATTGTGCAATGTTTGAAAAGAAAGGATGTCAGTTTCTTACATTTAATGCATCTTATTGTATAAAGTAGATTTTCACTAAATTATTTTCCTGCCTTCTATATCCTATTTTCTGTTTTGACATCAGTTGTAAACAGAAACATGCTACAACACATTCAACAAGTTTGAATAATGACACTTATCAACAAGGTTCAACATGATTAGATTTGTAGTCATTTTTAAATATTCTTCTTCTTCTCCTCTCGGCTTTTTCCCTTCAGGGATCACCACAGTGAATCAGATTCATGTATAGAAGTTTCACATCGGATGCCCTTCCTGACACAACCCTCTGTATTTATGCGGGGGGATGTTGCACTTTGTGGAGGTCTGCGCTCTCCGAGTGCTTTTCTAGTTCAATACTGTTTTACCCTTACTGTAGAGCAGGGCTCTCAAACATTCAGCCCGGGGGCCAAATGCAGCCCACCAAAGGTTCCAATTCCATAGTCAAGGCTGTTGAACTCATTTTAGTTCAGGTTCCACATACAGACCAAAATAATAATAAACCCATATTTTTTTCTTGGTTTGATGTGAAAAAAATAACATTAAATTATGCATATAAATAATAATAAACTATTTACATTTTTTGATTTTGTTTTAGTATTGTTAAAATAACAATAAATGATGAAAATATTTATAGTTACAAACTATCCTGTAACAATAAAATGTGAATAACCTGAACAAATATGAACAACCTGAAATGTCTAAGTGTCTTTGTGGATCTGAACCATAATGCATATATACTGTGTACATAAGTTGCTAAAATTGCACTTAAAAAAAAAAAAAAAAAAAAATGTTCCCCCTTTTTTTTCCAGGTTATTCACATCTTTATTTTGTTTGTATAGTTTATAAAATAAAGTATCTTCATAATTTAATTTAATTTGTTTGTTGTTGTTTTTTTTTTGTTGTTTTTTTTGCATTAGAGCAAAGACAAACATTTGGAGTTGTCATTATTTATAGGTTATCATGCTATTATTTTACTAGTCCGGCCCACTCAAGATCACATCGGGTTGAATGTGGCCCCTGAACCAAAATGAGTTTGAGGCCCCTGCTGTAGAGGATGAAGGTGAAATATGCTGGGGTAATGATGCTTTTTGTGTTAGTGACGTGTATCACATGTGATGAGGTAACCTTTCAGACATTTATTACAAGGTCAGGGGGCCCCCCCACGCAAAGAGTTTTTTATCATATGGACATTTCATCCATATCATATAGAGTTGACTTCCTGGTGCCTGAACAGACTCATTTTGAACTGGGTCCCATGAGAACAAACCTCAGATCTCTGTGGACAAGGCCTTTTTTTCACAGACATAAATCAACCTTAAAGCTATACTGCATGATGTGGCATTTTTACACCATTCTTTTTTAATCTTAAATTGCCCCTAATAAGTGTATGGCAAAGTAAAATTTAAAAGAAATCCAGCAAGTTTTGAAACTCAAACATGTTTAATTCTCAAATATTTCTCATAAGAGTCTGACCACTCATTATATTTGGTCCAGATAAAATAATTGGCTGAGCCTCCTGTCAGTCATCTGTTGCCGTCCTGCATCAGATACAGTGCCTCTGAACCTGACGTTCCACTCGTGCTGCTCCTGTCAAGGTGTGTGAATGGAAATGAGTGGAATGCAAGGTCCTGAAGGCAAAAACCTGAACACAACAACAACCAACGGGAACAAACAGCAAAACCCAATTACAGCAGTCAGTCTAGTGAAGGATGGAGATGACATCTGTAAGTCAGACATACCTGACTCCACACACATGCACTTGGTGTCACACAGTGTAGGATGTAGAATGATAAATGTATAGACTATGAAACCTCCCACAGACAGAGCTCACAGTACAGCAGTCGGATAACTCTATGGTGGAATGTATAGGTGATGAGGTGCAGTGAAGACGATGGTCCTGAAATGCAGGGTTTTCCAATGACAAAGCAGGTGCTCAGCAGGTGGATGACGTTGTGTCCGGTTGCTGAGGGAGGGGTCCATGGCCACGTCAGAGTGGGTTGGGCTTCGGAGGGAGGCGGGTTGGTCATTTTCAAATCAGTCAACCAGTAATCATTTTTTTCTGTTGTTAGGTTCTATAGAAGCCACCGTAAGTGGAAGAATTTTGCTGTTCTACACTTTTTTTTTTTTGCCTCAAAGGGTACAAACCACCAAATTAAGACTTAAAACACAAGTAACTTCTATCAATATTCAGCCATTTTTGTGTCCTAGCATATGTATGAGCAACATTTAGCTTCTGTCTGTATAATTCTCTGATAGTTTAGAACTGTAGAGAACTTGGTGTTTCTTTCCTTTGGATGATCTCATTTTGATATTGATGGAAATGCAGTATAGTTACATGAATAGATAGACTTTGATTACATTGCACTCATTTTCACAATTAAAATCAAAGTTCACGTAATACGACTGAAAGTTCAGCCTTGTACAGTGTTCAGATGAATGCAGCATACTATCTAAAACCACTTTTTACAAGTTCAATTTGAACAAGTGGTAGTTACAGCTAAAGTTTAATTCTGTGACCCCAATTGTATCAGTAATGCATCAAACTGTACAAATGTACCAACTTTGCAGATAGCTTTTTAGTGTTTTTTCACATTTCACTAAGCTCTCAGGCCATTTCTTTCAACTGTCTCTGTTTCTGGTAGTTTCATGGACTCCTACTGTGATTTTACTGCACATTTCCAGCATATTGGTGCAGTGTTCTTTCAGCAACCTATTAAACAGCTCTTTTAACTTAATGCCTTTCTCTCTATTTGGGTTAATTTCAATTAGAATCCAACACATTCCCACAAGGTCGCAGCCATTTGAATAGTTCCATAAGCCTTCTAAACCTATGCCACATGTATTTCATCAGGTTTTTCCTGTGATGCAGTACCCCCAGTAGCACTTTCAGTTCACTGCCTTGCTTAAAGGTTCATAGCAGTGATATGTAAGATTGAATGGCAGGCAGCTGACAGATGCCAGTTTGCTCCCAGCTGTTATTACACCTTCCTGTCAATGCCAGGAACTGAGCTAACAGCATCTCAGCTGCATGTCAGCCTGCGTCCCTGCCAGCTAAACAGATCTGAACACATACATCCCATCTTCTGTCATTTATCCTCATTTACTTTTTTCAGGGCCTTACCTTTGTTTTCATCTTTCCTGCAATGCCTACACAAATATAAATCACCACATTTCTTATTCTCTCCCTGTTTCCTTTCTCTTCTTATTCAAGCATAAGACACATAGAGATGTTTTTCAGTTTTTCTTCCTCTTTTTTTTCACCTACATCACAACAGTTTAAAAAGGACATTTTTATTTTAGTTTAGCTGAATACAAGTTTATACCTCTAGGTTAAACTAAATGCCACCAAATGAGAAAATGGAGATAAATATTGGTCATAATTTGTTATTTAATAATATTTTGGAATAAAAAGATTTGAGTATTGGTGTTGGTCTGGGCCCTGTGAGTGACCCTGTAGTTACATCAGCTTTATATAACGACACAACATATCAGCAGGACTCTGTGTTTTTAAGGCCATTCTCCTCTTGTTTTTCTAGCCGGCATCCAAACAACTGTACGAAGATGAGACCACCTCTTCAGTGTTTGGGTTGAGGTCAGTGACTGATCCGTCTCCCTCCCCATCCCCATCCCCCTGCGGCTCAGATCGCCCCCTGCTGGGCTGGAGTAGTAACAATAGCAGCAGCAGTACCGCCACATCCGCCACCACTGGACCACCTGTCGCAGAGAAACCCCGCTGGCACCTGGGGAGACGCACACCTGCTCACTTTATACCACTGGACGTCACAGGTATTGAAAAACAGGTCACATTGCTGTAATCAGCCACAGTTATCTGAAACTTGACAAAAAAAAATGACTGATGGTGTAACTCCTTATGTTTTCTCTGCGATAAATAGCATTCAGAAGGTGTAACAGTGCTTCTGAAGATTATAAACATATGTTCTGAAGTTTTAGTTTGTCTTTTTTTAAAGATCACTGCAGGGGACAAGCAGGAAAGGTGATGATATGCATTGAAATATAAACTCACTGAAACAGCATTATACGTAGCCTCTGGGACTCACAGTTATTGAAGTCGTACAGCCAGCAGAGGGCATGAAAATGAGGACAAAATCGGTGTTGATAGTGTAACATTTCCTAGATATCACTTCAGAAGTGTTGGCGCTGCATATTGTGTCCCAGGGAATTCATGAATGTTTTATCATTTGGACTAGACTGATCCTGAGCCATAAAAGATGCAGAGATTTTGCTTTATTTAAATGGGAACATGTAAACACACAGCGCTGGCATGGAGCCCTAAACATAACGGTAAGAGCTCAATTAAAGATATAGAGTAGCAACAGCTTTTATGAATATTTAAGGAAAATCTAAATTATCAAGCATAAATGTCAAATGTCTTGTTTCTCAGGTATCATATTTTTAACAGAAATGGCCCTGAATGTATTAGACGCTGTTTTAAGTGTAGTTAGATCAAATATGAGTATATCTGTTCTGAAGTGATAGGTTCTACTGAAAATCTTTATATAATATACACTCACTTTTCACAACCATTCCAAGGATTAAGCTGTCTGGAAGATGCATGAATGAAGCTCCATCTCAAAAGTAAAATATTTGACATTTTCCTAAAAAAAACAAATACAATATTGACTCGTGCTATAATTGTCTGTCATCACTTCTGACCTTTTGTCATGTGGTACTGTGTTTACCTCCAGAGATATTGCTCTTTCTTTGTATTTTGTCTTGATCTGCCATGTTCAAGAGGTTTCTGAGTGTTGAATTTGTGCCCATTGTACCTTCTTACTTCCATCCATCACAAGTAGAACAATATAAAAACAAATGGAGTGTTACATCTTCATAGTGTGGGGACCCGTGACTCTTTGGGAGGAATTTTGCTGCCATGGTTTGGGTTCCCTTGT
>JAPSES010000258.1:22234186-22256001 GCA_029822895.1 Maxillicosta whitleyi
GAGTGTTACATCTTCATAGTGTGGGGACCCGTGACTCTTTGGGAGGAATTTTGCTGCCATGGTTTGGGTTCCCTTGTCCCCTTGTGGCTCCAGAGACTTTGTTTTCCACTACAGACATAACACCCACACAGTTTAGTCGACAAACTTTGGTATCATCTTCAATGTGACATAAAACTCTTTCTTTGTCTTTGTTCAGTCTCAAGTCACAGAACGATGACACAATATTCTAACAATTGTCTTTGACCAGTTTATAGTCTGCAGTGTTTTCAGGTTACCATTTAAATTACATCAATTTGCTTAGAATCAAAAAAGTATCATGTTCCATCCACAAGTTTTTCCCGATGGAAAACTGATCTTAGAGGGAAGAGTGACTGCCGATCCAACTCTGAGTGATTTGAAATGGCCTCATCCACCACAACATGAGAGTTCACTGAAGGTCTGATGAAAATGATCAGACCGCTCTCTCCACTGACATCATCTAAACACCAAATGAAGGAGCATCTTTTGAAGGAATAGTATTCATGCCTGCAGTAGCCATCAAAAATTGTAGAATCAATACCAAGGAGCAATGAACCGTCTGTGCCAAATTTATAGAGGCTTAAGTGTAAAATCATCTTATGTCATATAGTCTGTTGTTCAGGTGCAATTTTGTGAGAGATCTAATGTCTTATTAAGTCTTCTGAGCTATTAGGGTTGTATTCACAAAAAGAACACAAAAACAGAACCGATGCTTAGATTTATCAGCAGGATATTCTGTGTTTGTGCATAAAAAATGTTACATTTTATTAGTATGCTGGTTCCCTTCTAGTATGCTGGTTCAAACAATGTGCATATTAATGCCAGAAATCATAACTCACAGGTTACACAAGATGATGCCGACATGCACTTACACACACACACACACACACACACACACACACACACACACACAGTACATATGATTCCCACTCAACACTACTTTGAGGGTGAAAACACTGCAGAAACAAGATTTGACATCAAAAACATTTTCTTCTCATGATCACACTTGCTATCGCCCTCACCCATCTCTGGCCGTCAGCGCCGCTTGTGTGTGCTTTCTTTCTATCTTCTTCTTCTTTCTTTCTTTATGTGTGCATTGTCAGTGCTGTTAGTATGCCGTGGTCATCCTCGGCAACATTGCTCTGATACTCCTGCTTCCACTTGTCTCAGCCGAGCCTCCTTTTTGTTGACTTTGTGTGTGTGTGTCAGTGTGTGTGTGTGTGTGTGTGTGTGTGTGTGTGTGTGTGTGTGTGTGTGTGCACTGATGTGAAAGCCTCCCTGCACTGCTTGGCCTACTGGATGCCTCGCTAAATCATAAGCAAGAGCATTCCCCACAGAGTATCACCCTAGGAAGTAGGTCAGGTAGTGTATGGATGTCTGCATGCCGTGTATGAATTAATGCGAATTGGAAAGAACCACTTTGTAGGCCAATTTGGTAGTTTCTTCAAAAACAAAGGCTCATTTCTCACTGGAGACAAGTGAACTAGGCCAGACACTATGTATATGTGTGAGAGTGGAGACGTAAACGCCAAGCCTCTGTTGAGACTTTACAGTTTGGCAGTGGCCAGGTCAGGATAGTGACTCATCCCATCACCTCAGAGGCCTCGCTGCCCTCGAGTCACACTTTGCTCAATATCAAAACCCGTTCTGCAGAACCCCAGAAATGGCTCTGTTTGATTACAAAGCCAACATAAGAAAGCACGCCAGTCGAAAATCTCCCTCCACTCCAACTCAGATGCAACCGTCCAAATGGCTTATGTGCATGATTCCATCTGAAATAGAATTTATTAAAGGCCTGTATTTGTATTATCCTATATAGAAAAAAGGGCCTGATAACTAACGTTTCTGTAACATTATAGAACTGGGATATTTCTATGTGTCTGTCAATGTTTGATTTTTCTCCTAGTTCTTCAATCACCTGCATATTTTAAGTTTTATTCTCTTCTGTTCATTCATCTATTGTGGATTAAAAATGTAATTTCTTTGCAAACTGAATTCCAAATCCATTATGTATAAACTAGTTTTTCTGTACATGTTTCCGGCAGCTTTCTAAAAGTTCAATTTAAGACTTTTTAAACCCTTTTTAAGACCATTTACAACAGAATTTAATGCCCATTTCACGGACTAATTCACAAAGACTAACAACTACATGTGTGTTTGGCTGAATGTTCTATGATAACTTCTCAGTGGGGGACGCAAAGTTAGTGATAATTGGTTCCTGATTTCAATATTGGGCATCGAGTTGGAATGAATGGAACTAAGTAGAGTAACTTTACTTTCTTTGGTGGTTTGGACATTTCCAAGACATATTTAAGCACAATACAGTGAACATGTGTTTGGCAACATAATTTAAGACCTAGCATATCAAAATTAAATTCATTTTAAAGAGTGTTTTTAAGGTATTAAATACAGATTTGTAAATTCAAGACTTTTACAACTTTTTAACTCTGTTGTGTCTTCTACAAACTAGTATTGTCTCTAATGGTCTCAGCTCATTTGGAGGAGCAGAAAGGGAAACACACCGTGAGGCCTTGCCCTGTGATTAGGAAACATTCCCATCATGATTAATGAGGCTCCAGGACTAATGTTCCCCATGACACTAGAACAGCACCTGGCTATGTGTCACTGTCAGACCACAATCTGGGTCAAGGCACATGACTGTGACCACAACTCTGAGGCTGAAAAACACAGATAAAGTACTTTATAATCCTCTCCAGTTCAGTTGATGTTTGATGCAGTCTATTTAAAAAAAAACAAACAATTAAACTGGAGAGGCCCATTAGCTTATTTCCCAACTATTATATCCTTACTCTCATGCTTTTACTCTCATTCCCACAAAAAAAAAAAAAAAATCACATCAACACTGCAAAAAAGATGTGTCTAAAAACAAGATAAAAACATTAAATCTGATGAAAAAGGTTCTCAGAACAAGTGAAATATCTGTCCATGCACCAAGACGATTTCACTCGACAAGATTTATTGAATTAACCCATAAACACCCAGTGCTACTTGTATGCCAGTTTCCAAATGTTTTTTTTATTAACCTTTCTTAAATGATTTATGACCATTTATTATATAATTAGCCACTCTGTTTAGCGTTTTTTTTTTTCCAGTGAAAATCTGTTAGTTTCCTGTATTTAATTCACAAATCATGTAAATGTTAATGAAAATTCAGATTACAGTTGAGGATTATTATACCAGAAACAGAGAAAACTAAAGAAAAAGTGACTTTTTCAGCAAATATATCATTAATTGAATGTAAACCAAGTGCGTCCATCCGCTGTCATTTATCAAATTTCAGTTTTACTGGTGAGTCAATGTTGTAAAAAATGACGGTGTTTCCATGTTCATTACAGACCCTCTGAACATCCAAATGGGTCATATCTGATGACCATAAAAAGATGACAAACTGTATTTGGCACCAATTATTTACATGTATTGATAGAATTAGTGGATCAACAGGTATTAAACAGTTTAGATCAGTAGCTGGTTTTGTTCAGTGTTTGGGTCTTTATGGGTTAAGATTTAGAAATAAGCATGTCTGCAGATGTATGAACACTTCAAATAAGCAATTATCTCTTAAAACACACTTCTAAATCTAAGTTTGTTTGTTTTTTTAACTTGATAAGAACCAAATAATTTGCAGTGGAATGCATTCATTCTGTCTTCAAGAAATGGATGTAGTTATATTTAATGATGTTGTTTAATCTTATACATTCTTGGTTTTAGTCAGATACTCTACACAGAACTGAATAAAGGCAAATGTGACAATGATTATCTTTTAGACCCCCCCTCTCTCTCTCTCCCTCTCTCCCTCCTGAGTTAAGCTGAGCTGAGCTGAGCTGAGCTGGGCAGAGGGGAACCACAGCCAACCATGTTTGGATGGAGCAGAGCCAAACAGAGCTCAGCTGAACTAAGCTGATCAAGCCAAGGCTGAGTCGAAGCTAAGGAGCATTCAGTTGTGAGTGTTTGAATCAGTAATTAGGGTTCTCCTTGAGCTCAAATTACTGCTTTGTAATCAAAAGAGAAGAGGGAACTCACACATTTGAAGCTTGGTTGGCCTAGATAACGATCCTTACTATATATACGGACAAAAATGCCACATATAGGCCATCACATTCACAGGTAGGGGCGTGGCTTCATGAAAACATTACAAAACATTAAACACATCTATTTTAGGATAAATACCCCCCCCCCTATAAGGACGATACATATCATGGGACCATATAATAAGGCTGTTTATATTATGCTTAGTTCTTTATATATTGGAGTAAATCACACTCTTTACAGTGATACTTTTTCTTATTCGGCTGCTTTCCATTCATCCACACAGATGAAGATGATGAAGGTAAGGAAATCACATGAAGGCAACACAGACCAACATGGAGTGAATGTGACAGAAAGGGATCATTCAAACACAAACTGTTCTCATAGAAAACTAAACTTAGACTATTATCATGACATGATATATACCATTACAGTGATGAAAAGATGCATCAGCTGCACCACCTCATTATGGGTAATGTACTGGGATTAGCTGCATATTACAACAGTTAAGGCTCTGACAGACGGAAACTGAGAATGAAATGGCAAAGTTATGTTAATATTGTAGGTTGGTATGTGTTGTTTTCAGCCTGAAGCACAGATTATTTATTCCTGAACCTAATGTTATAGTGGACTCTTCGGAAGAATGACTGCGAAAAAACGCACCGATCACAAAATTCTTGTCCAGTACTGATATTCGGAACTACGTTTTGGCTGATAGTCAGTGTTACGTTCTCCTCCTCCCAACTTTGAAACACATATGACAAAAACCTGTAATATAACACCACAGATAAATATCTGCCACTGTCATCTATGCTGATACTGATATTGATACTAACATATCAGCAAACATTGGCTAATACTAATACATCGCTACAGTTAAATATGGTAAAAACTGCTGTATTTATTTATGTTTCTACATAAAAAAAACTGATGGATGATGAATCTTTCAGAGAAACAAAATCAAACACCATCAGAAATGAACTTTTTTTTAAACTTTATTAGAAACCAGCTTAACTAAATATGAACTCAATATCTATGTCAAAGTAAATAAACACCTAAACTCTTCCATAACTGACAGGCTCACAGTGCAAAATCTAAGTGATTCTGATTTCATTTTTATTTTCAATCTATATATTACTTTCCCACAAAGTCTGACTTTAACTAGTCCAGCAGATAAGCCCAAAATATCAGCAATCGTTCACTTTTTCAGGAAAGCACAACATTTGCAGACATGTAGAATGTGCCTACCATCATTTTTTTAGGTGGACCCCAAAAATCGGAGCTTCCTGGTGGCCGCCATCTTGGATGTCAAAACATAGCCACCTTCCGATACCTATCTTCTGCAATAACTTCAATTCTATGATAGATAGAGACAAAATTCCAATGGCTAACCCTATGTTTCTGGGGCCTGGCCATCCAGTGGAACCATTGCCAGATGCGGCAGAGCTCGGCCATCTTGAATTTCAAGATGGCAGCATTTAAATAGCAATAACTCCAATAATATGATAGATAGAGACCACCAGGGGGCTCAGATTTTTGGGGAACACCTCAAAAAATGATGGTATGGGTCCATTCTACACGTAGCCTATGCAAAATTTGGTGCTTTCCTGAAAAAGTGAACGATTGGTTGCCTTATCCGCTGGACTAAACCATCATCCACTAGATTGGACTGATCCAGATTTGGGATCCAAAACATCTAACTGGCACCGACTGATCAATGATCATTAATATATGTGCAGTGACTTAAACAACTACACTATGAGCTTCTACGAACCAAAGTAGACTGACACTCATTTCATGTAATGTATGGTTGTGGGCTAATCATTCCATATTCAAATTTGCAGATTAACCCATAAAGACCCAAACATCCATCATTGTCCAAATTAAACCATCCACTGATCTAAAATGTTTAATACATGTTAATTTATTAATCTCATCAATACATGTAAATAATTTGTTTAAAATACAGTTTGGCGCCTTTTCATGGCCATCAGATTCAGATATGACCCATTTGGACGTTCAGAGGCTCCACAGTTACCATGGAAACACTGGCATCTACTACAACATTGATTCACCTGTAAAAACCCACAGAGTTTGATGAATGACAGTGGATAGACACACTTGTATGTTTTGATATTGCTGAAAAAGTCACTTTATCCTCATTTTTCTCTGTTTCTGGTATAATAACCTTTGAATATTACATCTGTTTTTTTTGTTTTTTTTTTACATTTTACATTTAATTTTACATTGAACATCTACATGATCACTAAAGGAAATATTAAAAAAAAATACTTAAATTTTACCAAAGAAACACAAAATAAAGAGGATAAATGGTGAGAACTCCCTTATGAAAGGGTAACTATTGAGAAAAATTCATTTGGAAACTGCCACAAAAGTAGCACTGGGGTTAAAGATATACAATATACTGAATGAACAAGCAGATGTGTGGTTAAACATGTGTATACAGCATATGTCTGGACGCTGACTTGATTATAACACATATTTTCTCCATATGTATTTAAACTATAATCCTAAACGATGTGTTTCTTTTCCTTTCTTGTTACTCATCGTCATCTGCTATGAGCTGTTTCACATTCATGAGCATGTGTTCAGATGCTCAACTGATGCAAAGTGTAGCTGAATGTAGACAGACTGACTCATCAATTATCCAACCAAGGTCCTTACACCCAAACCTTTATCGTCTCATTGTCTGTGTGGTGTAAGTGTTGATGAATCTCAGCCTACCTCCTCCCACTGGTGGATGTAACGGATGAGTCTGGACAGCCTCAGCAGGCGGAGAAGACTGAGGATCTTAGTGAAGCGGACAATGCGGAGAGCCCGGGCGGTCTTGTACACCTCGGAATCGATCCCTTTCTCTACGATGAGGAAGAAATAATCCACAGGTATGGAGGAGACAAAGTCAACCACAAACCAACTTTTCAGATATTTCGTCTTAATCTTCTTTGGGTCCAGGATGATCTCAGTGTTATCTTCAAACACGATCCCTGTCCTGAAGTTGAGCACCAGGTCCATGAGGAAGAAGGTGTCGGAGACAACATTGAAGATGATCCAGGGAGTGGTGGTCTCATCCTTAAAGAAAGTGATGCCCACTGGGATGATGATCAAATTGCCCACCATGAACATCAACATGGTAAAGTCCCAGTAGAACCTGCCAGGGTGGAACAAGACAAAACAACTAAAATTAAGACAATCCTTCATATTCCTCTGTTAAATGTATGAATGCACTGAAACATGCAACTACAACATACTGTAAACTGTCAAATGTCAGTCACTTTGTACATTACAATGGACTATAACATGATAGTTGCACATCAAAGTAAAAAACACACCCCAGTCTAGTGTCTATGAAGCAAACCACAGGGTCTGATTATTAAAATATTAATTAATTAACTCATAGTGCAGGTAACAAGTAAAAGATGTCGGTGCTTTATGACTATGTGTCAGAAATCAACGTATACCAAGGGAAGACATCCCAGCTACAGTGTTTAGTAAAATTAGGATCTTTTAGTACATTTTTCCTTAACCCATAAAGATCCAAACATCCACCTTTAACCTAAACCATCTGCTGATCTAAACTGTTTAATCCCTGTTGATCCATTAATCCTATCAATACATGTCAATAATTGGTGTAAAATACAGTTTTTCATCTTTTCATGGTCACCAGATATGACCCATTTGCATGTTCGGAGGGTGCATAGTTACCATAGAAACAACATCATATTCTACAACATTGATTCACCAGAAAAACCCCATTGAGTTGGATCAATGACAGTGGATGGAAACACTGGGTTCATGATCAGTTAATGACCGATTGGACTGAAAAATACACTTTTTCTACAGTTTTCTCTGTTTCTCATGTAATAACCCTCAACTTTAATCTGAGATTTTATCAACATCTACATGATCGGTGAATTAGATATCATAAATATTTAATGTTTTCACTGGAAACCTGCAAAAATTATTATTATTTTTGTTATAAAATGTGACAAATCACTTTGGAAATGTTAAATATAGAGAAAAATCATTTGGGAATGGACACAAAGTTAGCACTGGGTCTTTATGGGTTAAATGTACTTGCATTATCTATATCATTACTGATGTTATCATCACTTGGAATAGCAATACAGTTGAATTTACACAAAAATGTGAGAATGTGTGCAGAATCATGTGTCATTTCCACTAGTTTAGTGGTAAAATGCTGTGTATGGAATAGACCTTTACCAACAAGCAGTACAATAAAAGCAGTGTTAAGTGTTGTAACCATGGTATCATAGGATATGCATGATTTGTTGCTGTGGTTCAGAGAAGTGAAATTTAGATAATTATGTATGAGGTAAAAGGTAAAACAAACCGCAGTAATACTAAGCAAGGCGCGTTCTTATTTTGGAAACGATCCTGCCGTTGCGCAAAATATTTGACAGGATTCCACTTAAATATACAAAACAGTTAGTTTTTTTTTTCAGTAATATTTTCTGTAATATTCGGAGTCTAAGTCAGTCATGGGATCAAATCGTGCGTCTTTATCTGCAGACAGGTCCTGTTTTACGCATTAAATAATCCGCTGAACTGTCCTTGGTGCTGAAACATCCAAACGCATGCAACTTTCTCAACTTTACATCAAGTTTATCTTTAAGACGAAATATATCAAATGAAACTATGTTGCCAGGGCTGTCGTGTAACAAATGCACAAATTATATTGTAATTACTGGAAGTTATTAACTATTATTACTTTAGAGCTCTCTAAAATGTCCAAATGTGTCCAAGACGCATCCACAAAATGCACAAAACCTAAGACTAGAGGGTTTTCATTTATATTACTCTGTATGAAATTATAGATAATTACTTAAATGTTGTAGATGATGTATCAGAAACAGGGATATTCTGTATATGTGTGCTCTGTAGTTTTACTATGGATGGAAATCTCAAGTAAACTTTTCCCTAGATAATTTTGTTTTAACTGCGACAAAACAGATGCGTAAAATGGCTGCAGTTGCATACTTTATGCTTTTGGGGGGTGTATGGGATGTAGGAAAACCTATCTTACGTGTGATGTTATTTCAACTCCATATCCCTATATATTTTAAAGTTATTTTGTACAGAGTTGTTTTACAAGAGGATGCGTAAAAGTCATCCATGGCGCATGTGCCTCCTGTGGTTTGTGTCTGAGGCGGACCGAGTCTTATAGAAGGTTTGGTTAATTCAGCTGTAGTTTGACCCATACCTGAAGTCGCTGTATGGGTGGATAATCCAATTACCCGCTGACTTTACGCGCTCTTGTTCTTTTTCCACTGCCTTCTGACTGCCAAACATGCGCAAGGAGAACTTGTTAACTCCAGGCTGAAGCATGGCACTGAACTGCCGCTGCATGTAGGTCTGATTCCCCCTGGGGTCTCCATCGTCCGGGACTATCTGAGTGCCGTCCTCAGCTTTGGTGAATGTGACAGAATTTCCGGATTGCCCACTGGGAGTCTGTCCTTTACTAGTTGGAGGATTGGAAAAGGAAACTCTGGAGTCCTTTTTGTCCATCGCTGCCACGGTCTTGACCTCGGCCCCCGGCCCTTGTGTCAGGGACCCCGCAGAAGTGACAGAGCCGTCCATGCTCGCAGCCTGACCCTTGCCGTCTCCAGCAGCTCCTAGTCCATCTGCCTGCTTCTCCTGCTTTGAGATGAGAGAGGAGAGGCTCCCTGAACTGGTCGGGTCCCTTCTACAATCTCCGTTTTTGCTGCATATCATACCGATGGCTTCTTCGCCTTTCACGCCTGCCTCTGACACTGTGTCCCCTCCACGCGTGTGCTTTGACTCGGAGCCTCCACGGCTGCCAGGAGCATCCCTCTGGCGTGTCAGAGCAGACACTGTGCTGCCAGTGCCACTGAAAGGTGCGGAGTCCTCGTCTTGCAAAAGCCAGAGCTCATTGTTGTTGGAGTTTTTGCGCGCAATGGACGCGGCTCCGCCTCCTGGCGTAAATTTCTTCATCTTGGTCCCTCCACCGCTCCCATCTTCGCATCCAGTCAGACTGGCTCCTGGAAGTGGTCGAAGAGGCTGCTGGGATTTGAGCTCCTCCTCGCCGTCCTCCGCCTCGTCCATATCGAGCAAACAAAGACTGACAACAGCCACTCCCGTGTACCTTCAAGGTGTCGAGACTGGGCGTCGGCGGATGGAAAAGTGAAGAGTTCAGAGCAGCCCCAGCTCCCTGTTCTCCATCCACACCACTTTAGGAGATCAGCACCGGTGGCGTTGCTATGGCTGCAACCTGGCTGATGTTACCGTGTGTTTGTGTGAGACAGAGATAGAGGGGGGAGGCAGCATTATCTCTGGGCTAAAACCACCTACAGGTGGCTTTAGTCAATATTACAGAAGTAGACAGCACGTGCAGAGGGGCTCCACCAGGACACGCCCAGCCCGGAGGTACCTGTATACTTGTAATATAGACATAAATAGACCTTTATAATGAACACATGAATGCACTAACATCATCTATGAGAGTCAGAGATAAGCACCAGGCTCTGGGTCTTTACTCATCCACATAACTAGTCAAGGAAAAAAAATATTAGACCATCAAAAGTAATCAAAAACTGTGGGTATGCAATCAAGTTCTAACCCCTGTGTTCATCCTGTGGCTAAAACAGACAGAAAAGAAAACGTAAAAGCACTGTTTTTGCCAGTACAATGACATACGTAAATATCGATGTAAGAACTGAAGTGATTTTTTTTTTTTAATCAAGAAAACATGTAAAATGGATAGATATCAGCTCTGAAATGAAACTATTATGAGCTATTTTTGTTGTTATGGTTATATTTGTCCAAATAAATGCACCTTTAGTTTGACGAAGCGTTAAAATAAACGACAAAATTGAAAAAAACAAGGGGTGGTCTAATATTTTTTTCCGCGACTCTACAGATCGAAACGGTTCATCAGCTCTAAATGCTGGAATCATCCAGTAATAACTCCCTCACTTCTTAACTCTGGGTCTTATTTACTACTAGAACTGGCCTGTACCAACAGACTCAGCCTGTTGCTTCAACTTTAACAACCTTCCCTACATTAGGGGTCATTCAGTGGAGAAATGGCTCCACCTTGTGGAAAAAGTCTGTCACAGTCTCAGGCATCTTATTTTGTAACGCTCACCAAAAACCTCAAATGGTATTTAGAGTCGCGTGAAAAAAAAAAAAAAAATAGACAATCCTTATTTTCTTCAGTTTCGTGTTAATTTTAACGCCTGGTAGATTTGTTTGGACAAATATAATAACAACAAAAATAGCTCATAACAGTTTAATTTCAGAGCTGATATCTATCAATTTTCCATGTTTTCTTAATAAAAACCAAAATCACTTAAATTCTTCAGTCAATCAATATCTATGGCATTGTACTGAAAAAAAAAGTTTTTAGGCATTTTAGGTGTTCTGTCTGTTTTAGTCACGACACAGGAGTTGGTATATGATTGGATAACCATTGTTTTTGGTGACCTTTGGTGGTATAATAATTTTTTTATTTATATTTATTTATATACAAAACATCATTACTAGGCTGGTTTATTTTGCTGAACCACATTATTCTGCTGCAGCTTCTCATAAGGAGACAACACTGCTGTTGGTATGCGTGTAAGGTTCCAGAACACACAGATAACAAATGGGTTATTATACAGCATATCCAATCCTACTGGCTCTACTGATAAATAAGGGAGGTGATAAATTATGCTGTCCAAGTTCGATTTATTACAGGAATGTTGGCGAGATTATGTTGTTGAGCAAGACAGGCTGAGTGACTGCTCCAGTTGTGTATCGAGTTCATCATTTACAAATCGTACAGTTCTTAGACTCACAAATAAAGCTGTGCTAATATTTTAATCTTGCCTACAGACATGAGGTGAACACACCCATATAAGGCAGTTACTTGTATCACAGTTCTTACAGATCCTCAGTGTCACCTGCACAGACTAGGAGAGGAAACAGCTGCTATTCTTTACTGTTTCTATAATTAATGTGAGCTTTTACAGAATGTAAAACTAAATTTTGTTGCACTATACAATTGTATGTCGATGCTAAATCTTATTTTATATCTAATAGAAAGAACGCTGAACAACAAACAACGTAAAATCCAATACCTTTATTCAGTTTGTGCAAGTTGTACAACTGATGGTTTTCCAGAGTCTTTTTTAGAAGATACAACAATTTACACAAATCTGGTCAGGTCTTTTTATTCGTGTAACTCTGTAATGGTAACATCCAATCACAACACTACTCAGGTTAAATGGAACATATGGCTTCTGAATCATCTACACAGTGTACAGAGACAAAGCTCCAACAATCACACACAAATGTTGCATCTCAGACCATTAGATGATCAAGAAAAATAACATTAACCTTCTTTTTAAGTTAAAGTGTAGCCTTAGATTTAAACATCAGTGCGTAGTATTTAGATTGCCTTCAACAAAGGCAAAAGATTTACGTCTTTTGCACTTGGTCCTTAACAATAGCGGAGCTGAAAAAGTGACAAGAAAAACGTGATTTTTAAAAAAAGGAAATAAAAGCATGATTCACAGAGCAAAAGAAAATACTGCTTAGCTCCTAAAAACAGGTTATTTCTTATGGCAAAAAAGTTGCAGACATCTATCTTCAGCCATTTGCATTCAATATTAGTGTCAAAATGGCGTTAACAGGTAACAAAATGGAGAAAAAAAAAAAAAACAGACAAGAAATGGTGCAGATAAGGCCAAGTATAAAACTGCTGATGTAGGTCTGTGTAGGTGTAGGAACAGATCAAGACGTGTGATTAAAATGCACTCGTCGCTTCAGAATGGCAGTGATGCATCAGGACTGAAAAAGGCTTCAGATCCTGTAAAGACCGACTTGTGCTGCTTTACGAATATGAACGTAAAGTCTAACAGGTGTGAGGTCAGTGTAGGACGCATCAGCATTGACAGGGAAAAAAAAAATCTAAACAAAAAAATTATTTAAAAAAAACTATGCATTCCCCACATGAACATTCTAATGATTTCACAACGAACACACATTTTGCAAGAACATCAGTTAAACTCATGCAATATTTGCCCCATGGCCTCAAGCTGAAAGAAATTCACACTATGTCCTCTGGCTGCACAATGTGGAGAAGATTATAGAAGAAAACAAAGCAAGAGGAATTTTTTTTTTTTATCCATCAGATTCTTTAAAACATTAACACCCAAGCACAAAAAAAGGTATTTAAAATTGCAGGGTGCACAATATTATGTGCCACAGATGAATCCTAGATTGGCATCTAGACATCCACCTATAGAAAAAAATAAAAAAGAACAAAAAAAAAGGACAACAGTGAGGAACATTTTTAATCAAATACTAGAAATCACACAGTTCTCACTCTGATGTACACACCTCTTCCAGTGTCTAGTTGGAGTTCCTTTGCCTCACGTTCTTGTCTTTGTGGTTTGCATTAGAATTGCTCTTCCTGAAACACATTACGGAGGAAAAATGTGTTTACAAAAAGACAAAAACACAAAGTGACAAAGAGAGTGTGAATTAGATGGCGAGTGTACTTACAGAGGAGCGGATCCTGAGTCGTCATCTACACAGCCGCAAACGGTTGAGCAAAGGAGGCGACAAGAAAGAGGGGGGAAAAAAAAAAAAAAATCAGTTGTTTGTGATACAGTAGCTGACGTGGTTATGACAGGTGAGAAAAACATGCCCCCACAGATGATGGTAGCAAATGTTATAACATGACATCCTCTGCAACACGAGTAAAAAGAGGTTATGATAAAAATCCAACTTAACATGAGCTGAAGCATGCTCACCTGTCGCATTTCTAGCTCCATTACAAAAATCAGTCATAATCAACTTTAGACTTGAATCCCATTATAAAAATGTCTATGAATGACCCTTTAACAAAACTCTAAACTATGTGATTCCTTAGAATTATAAAGGCTCATGCAATACAAGCAAATGCAAATGACACAAAAAAAAACCCACTGCAGAGGCCAGATTTAAAGAGTCTTCATTTGTAAATCAGCATAAATAACACACATTTATAGAGGTGGAGTTCACACTGGAGCAAGAGCACGTACTGACAAGGTAAAGAATAAGAGCAAAGAGTCAGCTGTGTCTCCTTGACCAAATGGTGAATGAGGAATGGTAAACAATGTACTGATCTTGATATTATGGTTGCCTTTTGTTTGTTTTTTTAATCATGCATAATGTACAAGATGCAAAAGGCATGCAGACAGAAATCGTAAACCTCTCACTTTTCCACCTACAGTTTCCATTTCAAACCATTACACAGTCGCGTGTCTCATTCGACTCTTTCATTGGCTCAGTACATGGTGTTGAGGGCCAATATATGAAGTCTGTGTTGTGAATGCAGGGCCAGTGAAAGAGTGACCAAATCTCGGAGCACATTCCTTTTAGAAGTGGTGACTATGAAAGCAGTTCATTCAGACTCCCATAGCTTTTTCCACGCGGTCATTTCAGCTCAACCACTTCAGTCTGACATGCAGTTTTATTTCACTTACCAAAATGCAAAATCAGCAGCAAACAGAGAAGTAAAAATGTAAATAATAAAAATAAAAGTTCCTAACACAAATAAATTACACAGAGGCTGAAGCTAACTCCTGATTTTTTTTTTTTTTTAAATAAACAAAGTAAATAATAAAAACAATGACCATAAGGGCTCATATCAGATACATGCAGACACATCCTGTATGACACACATCTGCCTCAAGAGCAACGCTTTGCCTCTGTAGCTTCTGACTCACTACAGGAGGATACTACATCTGTATTACAACTCGTGTCCAAAGTTTTGAGTAGTATTTGTCATCAATGTCACAAGTAGAGGTGTGCGCCTTCTTTTCAAGGCTGTATGATGACAGAGGATTGCCTGTATTTTTTAAATTCTGAAATTCAAAAATTGTGGGGTAAACAGAAAAAAAAAATTCTAATATACATTTACATACCAATACAATGTGACGCACTGTATAAGTGAAATGGTCAAAGTGGTATATACTAGGTAGTGATGGAAGCCACTTCTGAAATATGTCAGCTACATTAAAAAGGTCTTAGATAACCTTGGCGTTTCCTCACTGCAGCCCTCTGCTTTAACATGCAGTGCTCTCATTAAACTTCATATGAGTATTGCATTTTTAGGCATTGCTAAGGTTGATCTGAACACAACCTACAAGTTGATCATGTTGTGTAAAAGAGAGCGTGGCGTACGTACCGTCATTGATCTCATCAGGCTTTCTCCTCTTCTCGTAGATGAAGATGATAGTCACCAGAATGATGACTTCAGCCACGATACCGAGGAATGGCCACAGAGCAGCCAAGCGGCTGCGAACACGCAGGTGGATCTTGTTGGAGTTTGTGCCGATGTCATTGGTCCCCAAGCAGACATAGTTTCCGATATCGTTCTGAATGTTCAGGTCACTGATGGTCAGAGTGGTCTTCTCAGGGGTGCTCATGATCTCGTATTTGTCACCAGTGCCATTGGTGATAGCCTGAAGTGTAAATAAAATGTTAGACATCATTAACAAGATGATGCAGGTTGGCATCATATTTTGTTTTATCTCATGTTACAATTTCCAGAACACCCCAGAATTAGTGTAGCCTGCCTAGCCATTCATTTTTCTCAATATGAAATCCGTCTGGAATCGCAGGGCTTGAATCCAAATAGGAAGGCGGGATTAATAGGCACAGAGTTAACCAATCACAGATAAGATGGACATGACACTTTAGTCAGAGGAATACAGGGTATAATCTGTAATTCAATCCTTATTTATTATTATTTTTTAAAATCGAACAACCGACAACAGTTGTAAAGAGATTTGGTGGACTTGGAACTCGCAACCGAATCTGACCCATTGCGGAACACCCACCCCCAAGACTTGTGACTGGTCATGTATAAAATAGATTGGGCATAATTCACAGGTACTGGACCAGCGCCAGACTGATTTGTAAGTACTGAATACACTGAGGAAAATGCATGGCTGGCCAGGCTAATATTAGTAGTGATGTGCGATGACAATCCAAATGGACAAGAACATCTGAATGATGAACTTACCGTGTGAGAGCCATCATCTCCCTCTTTCACCCAAGTCCAACCAGTGGGGAGTGGGTGACCGTGGCTCACACAGACCAGTGCAGCTGTGTCCCTCTCATTGCCGTGCTCAGAGTGCTTGGCGGCAGAGACATGGGGAAGGACTAGAGTCAAAGAACACACAAATATTAATGTTTCATTGAAAAACAAAATCATAACAGATAGATATGGCATGTACAGCATCACCCCAGCACTGGAAATAAACCAGTTGACAATGTTTCTACAGCTCCATGTGTAATAATGTACATGTGCACCCATGCAACCCCCCCACTCCCCGTTCATAAAGACTGAATTTCCTGAACTTTACACTCATCTAAGCTGGTTCCTCATCTCTTGCATGACTTTGTGTTGAGCTCCTTTATGGATACCTGATCCTTTATGTAATGAATAAGAACACATTCATACCCTAACGACAGAAAAAGCATCTTGTAAATTATTACCTGACAGGAAATTTATGTAATCACACCCATTTGTTTTTCTACTGAACTGTCTTTCATGAAACTTGGTGCAAAGTTACTCAGAAAGACAAAGGTTATAAATTGCAATCCAACAATAATAATCATGCACAATGAGGAAAAAGAATGTCTTTGTGTGTGTTCTAAATGCCTGTGTAATTAGTTTATTACAAGTAAGCTATACCTATCATTTAAACCCATCATTTGATGATTCCAGGAAAATGACTCAATTTCAGTTCTTTACAGATCTCTGTGAAATTATGTGTTAACATCAAGGAAAAATGTATTCATAACAATAATTATTTTACTTACTTTTGACTTCAATTGTCTGCTGCACCACTGGATCAGTCTCAAACACACACTGATACTTTCCACTTGAAGAGTGGGTGATCTTCTCCAAACTATAAATAATAAAATAGATAAGAATTATAAATACAATGATAGATGACAGAAATACTTCTCAGGAGTGCTTAAGGCAAGTTATAAATTCCAAAACCCTGTTAATAACTGATACCTTTTTCCTTAGCTGAGTACAACATCCACACTAGAATTCTGTTTATGGTAAAGAGCAGGGGATAAAAGATTAAGCTGCCTGTCCGTGCAACAATATTTGAAATTTCCCCCAGTGATCACAATCCCACTTTTGTTTGGTGCTGCCGTCCCATACAGCACTGCCTCTAATGGGGAATTAAGGTCAGGGCAAGTGAGCATGCTGCTAGGGGCGCTTATCCCGGCTGCCAAGACTACTGGCAAAGCTGCATGTCTGCACGGTCCATCTCTCTGCTAATCAAGGGCACAGAACGCCTGAATGATGCCCCTAGCTCTGCTGCTAATGGATGCATGAAGAGACAGTGAGGGAAAAAAAAGAGAGGGGGAGGGATGAAAAGGCAAAGTGAAAGGAAGAAAACAGAGGACACAGATGGCAATATTTTCCAGTAAGAAAGTAGCAGCACTAAAGAAACTAGAGGAAAACCCGTGATGGGAAAAAGTATGATCTTTAAGGGCCTGGATGTTTACCAATATTATAGGCAACTTTAACTACTTCTAGTGTGTAGTTCATGCACTGTATGAAGCCAAATTCTGTAACAATGACAGCTCGCGGATTCAAAGGAAAGTTTCATCCAACTAGGATGAGTGTCCTTGCACCATGGTAACCGCGAGGCACATGAGCCCATATGGCATGCAGGCGGATGGAGCAACTCACCGTAGGACTGTATATGGACTGGAGGAAGTGGTCTTGGAATCTTCAATGACCTCATCATTGTATACCCAATGGGAACCCTTGATGGGAAGGGTGGACTCAGTCAAATTGCAGCTGAGCACAGCGGAGGTCTGATTGACGACTTCAAAAGGATCAGTAATGATGTTTGGAGCTTAAAATAAAAAGAGAAAGGAAAAATTAGCAAATTTTCAACTATACATTGTATAATATCGCGATTTTTTTACAACTCTAGACGTTTTTTTTTTTTCAGGTTAAGGCTTAAATAACATCCTTAGGCTCATTAATTGTACTTTGGCTATGGCCTAAGAGGTCATATAGAATACAGTGATTTAATGTAATTTATGTATGATTTGGGTTATTACAAAATGACTGTCAAGACTGACTACTTTGATGGAGTAATAAAAAAAAAAAAAAAAAAAAAAACTTGAGACACAGGACATAACATGAAATATCTTCTCATTATGTGAAGTTGACTGCAAAAGCATTACTCCATTTTAATGTTCATTTACACATCTTACCGTTGTTTTTTGTTTTTTTGCCACATTTGTTGCAGTGTTGGTTTGTCAAGCACACAGTACAACTTACGAAGTTTGAGGGAAACAGATCCATTGTCACAATGAGGTAGCATGGTATGTGTACTAGACAAAAGGTGGAAAGGCGTCCTGAAAATAGGGAGGCCTGTCCCATACATTGAAGAACAGGAAGAATAGGAGCTGGAGTTGAAAGCTAATTGATAGCAATCTACAACAATAGGGAAAGGAAAATTCATGCAGAAGAAGCAACAAGGGGATGAAAAATTATTGGTAGTGTCCCTGCCAATTTGAGGATATATGATAAAATGTGTCATCAGAAAACTGGAAAAAAAATACAGATGAATTACTTGCATCAAAAATAATACTGGAGCACAAGACAGAAAGATGTTCCATGGCTTTAAAAAAAAAAAAAAAAAAAAATCACACAATGACCGATTGCCATCTTCTGTGTCTACAGTTGTGTAGGCTATCAGCCAGAGAGGTGCTCTAAAAGCATAAATATAGGGTCATTGAAAGATTGGTTAGTAACATGGAAAATGCAAGCAACATTAACATCTACCAACAAACATTATTAATGAATTATTTTGACCCCTCTTTTCTGTAGATTTGTCTAATTTTGAAATACTATCTTCGTATACAATATTTTTCTGTAGGAGCCATTAGAAAACGTTCAACCTTATGACCAGTATTATATGCAAACCATCATAATCATACCACTCCAAAGCCTGACGAGAGAGAGAGAGAGAAAAAAAGACATCAGATTGAAGACATTTTCTAGGTCAGGTAATGTAGGGATAGGGAGGAGCCCAGCAACACTTATTACCAGGTTTGTGATGTACTACAGGGATGTCAGTTTTTGTAGAAAGGAGAGGGTGGACGGGATGAAACAGGATAGAGGGGGTACTGGGCCTGGAAGCATGGGAGTAATGGGGTCTTCAGGGCTTCACTAATGAGGAGCTAAGCAAATTTCAACTGACACTCCTCATGCTTCCTCTGCCACTCACTTTCAATCACAATAATGTTTGCCTGTGAGCGGATCCACTTGATTTTAGGCGTCTTCTTCAGTTCATTGCGGTCAGGGTCGTTGGAAGCACGGCACTCGTAGGTGCCTGAGTCCTTGAGGGTGAGGCTAGTGAGGTGAATGGTGCTAGTGGCATGTGAAATATATGTGGCGTTTATGTGCACATGGTCATCCCGTGCCCCATCAAAAAGCTGTGTGGAGGTCTCATTGGACTCTTCGCCCTCTATAAACCACCACTGCACCTCAGGAATGGGGTTTCCTATCACTTCACAATGCAGCTCTGCACTGTCATCAATTAACTTCATCCGAGACAGGGGAGACCTGATAAAACCCGCTGAGCACCATTTACAGGCAGCCCAACCAATACAGATTATGATATTGTGGATTTGGTGGGTTCAAAGCAAGCCAGGTGATTTCATGGATTGGTGATAAAAGACAGTTTGACAGAAAGACAGGCAAGCAGAAAAGAGAAAGAAAAACACAAGTTAATAAATCACAAATGACACAAAAATATGAAAATAAGCACAAAGAAAACAGCATGGAAAACATACTCTGATCCATTGAGACAAAACATAAGAAATGCAACAGAAAAGGCAATTAGGGATGACCTGAGCTAAGAAAAGCATGCACCATGTTGCCAATGTGATATTGTCTGGAGTTTTATTTTATTACAGTATATAAAGTGTATATCTAGTATTTAGTCAAAAACAGCAGCCTCAATGTAGTTCATATCAAATTTCACTTGTGTTGTGATGTATGGAGTTACACGTAAACACCACCAACCACATTTATCTAACCCAGTTTCAACAGGAAGGGCAAACAAATATGTGACGTGATAAATGTGCTGCTTCACTGAGCCATGCAGATCAATCTGTCATTCATTAGTGGGCACTTGCGTCAATCCCACAGCAAATCTAGTCCACATGTTACAGGTGTATGCTCATTTTATCATCTATAAATAATTGGTGGATTCATAGGGAAATGAGCTCAAGACATCCCCAAATATATATATATATAAAAAAAAAAACGCAGAAATATTGCATGCATCAGAAATAGCATTCAAATGAATTTAAAACAATGTGTGATGAATGAAGAAAAACATGAGAAGCAAAGCAGATGAGACTGAAATTTAAACAGCGAAAAAAAAAAAACCCTCTTGATTTAATTAAGTGCAGACAGAATCCATGAAAGCCTTGGGAGATGCCTCTTCACATTTTAGACCAATGGCCTTTTCTCTGGTGCAACTTGTGATTTTGATTATGGCGTCAAATTCTTCCTGAATGAGCATGGCTGGATGTAGAAATAAAACAATTTTATTGCCACGACTGAATGTTCTTGATTAAATGATGGTGTACTATGCTGTGCAAGTTGCTCTGTCTTTAAACGAGTGTTGCTTTCTTGCGTATTTATTTTTCTCTCAGCATTGAAGCTCTGTGTATTCATTAAAAGAAAGGCTGGGTTTGTTTAGACACTCAGTGGTGGTCGGGTGGAACATATTGTACTTGGGTGGGTCTAGAGGAAGAACAACAGTCTCACAAAGCACTGTGAACTTGTCCCCTCTTCACACAAATCACAAAGAAAGAGTGAGAAACAACCTTAACTGGTCAATTGTACCAAAACAAGCTAAATGCACTTCTATATAGTATTTTTTTTTTTACAAGTAAAAAACTAAATCAAAACAAAATATAATAATAGGCATCTCGGTGAGTCATGTTAAATTTTAGCCAGATGCAGCATTAGTATCATAATCAAAGGTCAGATTCATAGCACATGCTGTGTTAAAGTTCAGTATTAATTATAGTCTGGGCCATAGTCCCACATGTAAACCCCATGAATCCTCACAATGTAATTTAATGCTTATAACAGCTTGCGTAATAATACGAAAGGAAGCAGCATGCCTTTACAACCCTTTCAGAGAATGAACATCACAGAGCCCCTTTCTTATTCAATCTGACACAACCTGCACAATGCATGTTAAGTTAGGCCAACCAATAAGGTTCCAAATATTAGGATAACAGATATTTTTATGCTAGAAAGGCAAGTCATAAGACTTGTGTAAAAAAGGGAAAAAAAAGAGGTGAGGGGAAACAAACCCCCTACTAGCTAAATGGGAATCATGCTTTATCATCATATGCAGCTGGTTAAAAATTAACACCAAATGAAGGTTTTGAAACCAACAAACATTTTGACACATCTGAACCTCAGGTCACTTTCAACACCCAAGAAAAAAAGCATGTTGAAATCTAACCAATGAATAGGAAAATCTTGTAAACCTCAATGCTGATCTCAAGAGAAAAAGGATGTCAGTAGCTCTAGTATTTCTCACAAAGTAGCCTACTACAGAAAGAAAGACAATCTATTGAATGAAAAAAAAAAAAAAAAAATATATATATATATATATATATATATGGACGCAAGACAT
>JAPSES010000258.1:22284809-22300413 GCA_029822895.1 Maxillicosta whitleyi
AGTAGAAAGTACAGATAACTGCCACAAAATGTAGTGAAGTAAAAGTAAAAGTATGCATCATTATTTTTACTTAAGTACAAATACAGTAACTACTAGATACCTCAACACTGTAACTTGAGTAGTATTACAGAATGTGAAATAGAAAGAAAAAAACAAGGTTATCAACCATATTTTCTAGAGATTATTTGAGTCATAAAGCTCATCACGTCCCTGTGGCGGCGCTGACCATAGTGTTGATATTTTGGATGTTATGTTTCATGAGTGACTCATTTTTTAAATTTTACTTATCTCAGTACTGACTTATGCCTCTCTTTATGCCCAAGTGGGGTTGGTATCATGGTTGTGGTCACAGAGATTTGTCTGAATGCATGAGTCGGAATGTGACAAATAGTGAAATAGAGAATCTGCAAGATCAGACAAAGGTTTTAACACCTCTCCAATGCAGTTTCATCGTCTATTACTGTCACCATTTCATACTCTACTACACAGTATAGAACAGATCTAAGAAAGGAAACCCCCCATAACACACACACACGTACGAATGAATTTAATTTTAGATAAAGTAAAGATAAAACCTGCATCTCTTCACCATTTCATTGGGCTTTGATGAACAAGTGGAAGTCATGAGTACAGATTTTACAACCATGCCTGATAAAAAAAGATGACAACTCATTGGTGTCAATAGAACAATGCCTGCATGTGTGTTGGTGTGTTTTTGTCCTTAAAACCATGATGAAGTGTAAACGCTCTAACAGCCCAAAAGCTCCAGTCTGCATGTAATAACAAAGCTAAACAGTGGAGAGTTCTGCACCGTCCCCAGAGAGGTGGGAGGAGGGTGGGGGCGCACACAATGAAGAGCTGGATGACGCAGCTGAGAGAGGAAAGGAAGGGAGGGAGGGAGGAAGGGATGGAGAACTGGGCAGAGCAGAATCCTGAACAAGGAGGAAGAAGAGGAGGAGGAGGAGAAAGGAGAGAGCGTAGGCAGAATGCGTGGGAAGGAGATGCTGCATATTCAGCTTTCCAGGGTTTTCTCCTGCTCTTTTTGTTTTTACTTTTTTCACTGTCTTTTTTTTTAATCCCCCATTCATCTCGTTCTGCCCAATGTATGTCTGTCTGACTCATCTTCTTCTTGTCCTTCCTCTCCTTTCTCCTGAGCCACCAGTCTTCCCTTCATTTCAGATGATTTAACATAGGCCTGCCCTGTCAGCTCTTTATTTGTTTTTTCCACCTCATATTACTTTGTCATCCTTCTTCTTTTTTTTTTTTTTTTTTACCCACAGACACACTCTGTCACTGTTGTAATACCTATTACTTCAACTACTTATGGCCTGCATTCCAAGAAGACAAATGGCAAAAACACAATAACTTATGTTACTATTTTGGTCCTTAATTTGTGTGCTCCCTTTTCACTTTATGAGCTAAAGCCTGCTCAGTCAATATAATTTCCCACTTATGAGCTTTTGGCATCATATTTATTTAGCCTCATGAAAACGTGAGAAATGGAACAGCCGTCTAATCGTGAGCAAAAGAGGAACCCGGTGAGTCATCGGCATCTCTCGCACATTTTAACGACGCCTGGAGCTGCTCTGTTAAAAGGCGAGGTGGTGAGAGAGAAGAGAGAGGCGGTGGGTGAGGAGGGGAATGCGTAGGTGGAGGGGGAGCAGAGGAGCAGGTGGTGGTGAAGGGAAGGAGGGAAGGAGGGAGGAGGGGGTTTCCTCTCAGAAACATCCCTGAATACTGAGCATCTCTCTCTCTCTCTCTCTCTCTCTCTCTCTCTCTCTCTCCGACAGGCGTCTTATGTTGGAAGGTGGGGGCTGGAGGGGATGTGGAGGCAAATACGCGTTCATTCATGTGTGTAAGGCAGACCTTAAATGTGAAATGTGGGTGGGTGTTTAAAGCAAGGGCATAAAACAGGGAACACCGTCGCCATCACTATTTGTGGTTCTAGAAGGAATGAGTAACAGTTTTGTTGTGAATGGAGCAGCTTGAATATGTTTACTTAGCAGATTATTTGAAGTACATTTACGAAACGCCAACAAATAACGCCTGTGGGATCATCCCACTATAGAGAAATCCCCAAATCTCTTATTTTTTTGTGTTACATCCTCCAGTTGTTATGAACATCGGTCCTTCTGTTCTTGTAAAACACATTCAGAGTGTGGAGCTGTTGAATAAATGGGACTTTTCTTTGCCTACAAGGTCACAAATGTAATCCTTGCACCAGATGTTTTATCCATCAGTAGCCCTGAGAGATCCACTGACCAACCATCTGGTCATTTTTTTTTTTTTTTGTTTTACTACTGCAAAATGTAAATAACCAATTTCTTTAATATACCCCCAGGGATGCGTGGGATTTCCTTCACCTGTAGGTCAGAGATGTGAGATGGATATGTGAACCGCCTCAAAGGAGATTTTGCTGGTTCTTGCTCAGAGAATGACGTAGATGCACTTACAAAAGGAAACCCCTCTGCAAGGTTCCAATTGGCTGATGGCTCATGTGTCTGTCCCGGTGATTGGCTGACGGATAATGAGAACAGTGATGAAGAGCCAGGGTGATGCAAAACAGTGAAACAGAGGGAAAGGCAGGCAGGGAAACCATATCTGTCCCCATTCTTTCATAACGCCACAGCACTGAATGAATGTGTGCCTTTTTCCACTGGAGTGCTCAGTCTGCGGTCTATCAGTATGAAGTGTAAAATGATGTGTATTAAATCAGTAGATTGACAGTTATTACGTCGAGGCTAATACTTTTTCTGTTATGAAAATTGTATTTTCTGGAGTGAATGGATGATATGAAATGATAAACCTTAAGGCTAGGAAGCACTGACTATTAAATGTCATAAAATTCTCTGTATTATTATCTTCCCTGTTTGACACCAATGATTGTAGGTTTTTATGTATTTCAGCTGTAACTACAATGTACCGGCCACATTATCATTTAGCTCTGACTGATTTATATGTAAATGTGCATTTGTACACTAGATCCAATTTTGAGTGGGCATATCAACTGCATGTTTATGACTTTTTTTTTTTTTTTCTGCAGCTGTCCTCCTTCCTGCAAATCCTTTCCTCATATAGCAACACTGCAACTCACTTCACCTTGACTTTAATATCGTGTTTTGATTGGAGGGCTGGCTCAGTGCGGATTCTGATAAGGTGATCTTGTCGCTTCTGGTGTGTCAATAAAGAGTCTGGCTTTGTATCAGTCCAGATCAGTCTGTGCTCACTGCTTACCATTCTTCTCAGCTCCATAGAAGGGTGTGTTTTTTATGCAAAGACACCTGCTTTTACAGAACGCCCACACATTAGACACAGCCGTGCAACAAGGAGTCTTTGCACCTTCTTTCTACGTGTTATATCTTATGTAAAATGGAGAGTTGAGGTACCTGCATCAGGTACGTAACAAGAATATGCTGTTTCAACCTTCGACTGACTTAAGGCAGTTGTATTCGCAGCTGTCATCTTTGTTTTCTGTGGTGTTTAATGCTATGAATAATAAAAAAAAAACAATGATCCAACATTTATAATCAAGGCACATGATGATAAATACCAAAACATTTTGCAGGATTAAGTGTTATGCACTTTTGTTTGTATTGGATCCTCCAGTTGAATGCATAAAACAGAGGACATGGAAGGCAGACATTAAGGCTTTCCCTTTGTAGATCACAGGCTGGATTTGATTCTTCTCTCCAATTAATTTAGAGGAGGTGATAAGGAGAGGCAAGAAATCAATATAAGCCTAAACAAAAGAGAAAAATGAAATGAGATTCATGAGAGGGAACGTTATCTACGATCTGTTCCCACGCCTTCATTTACAATCTGACCTTTGAAATAAGACAACTTAGAACCAGTTATGCTTCATTCATTTTATTCACAGATTTGAAAACAATCCTAAAATAACACTTTTTTTTTTAAATGATTTGGTCCCTCAAGGCTCATTAGATTTGGATCAACAAAAGCAAAGTTGTTTAGAAAGCTCATCTTTTTTTTTTTTCTTTGAGAAATGAAGCAATTTACTAACAAGCAAGGAATACAGAAATACTTCTACTTTCAAAGAGATAAACCTCACAAAATCTCATCATTTACAGCATCCTAGCATGACTCTTAAAAGTGGATTCCATAAAATACAAAATCTCTAGTTATAACAATGTTTCAGCTTCTGTCTTTAACAAATGAGCATTAACTATGGACATGACCATTTTGGAGCATTAGTCTGAGAAAACATGAAGATTTGTACTAAAGTGTATACTCTCATGCAGACCTACACATAGCTATGCATCAATGCATTTGACAGGCTACTGGTTAGTACACAAACACTGATTACCACAGTGTCCCCAGTTGCACAGCATCTGTCTAAACCTAATAGGGGACATTGATTTAGTCTAGCCCCTGTGACACTGTCCTTGTACACACAGCAATGTTTTAGCTTTGTACAATATATGCACTGATTTCTAATTCACCCATATGGGTTTAACTATGAGACATTTTGGTTTCTAATTTTTGCGAAATGCATGTGTCTTTGTGATAAGAACTGTCAGGATTTGCTAAGTAATTGCTAAGTAATTAATCAAGGATGCATCAATTCCATTGTAAATGAGAGGGGTATTACTGACATTTTGTTTCATTTCTGCTGATTACCACCAGCATACAACAGAGCGCTACTTCATTGCAAATTGTGCTAGTTAAAGAGAGCACAATGCTTTCTCTGCAAGCTCTGGATGTGAGTGCTGCATGAAAGGAGTGGAAAAACTCATTGTCCTGCCTGTTCCATAGATGAATCTGTGTTCACCTCCATTCAACTTTAGTCATTGTTCTCTTAATGAGCATCTATCTTAGATTCCACTTATTCAGAGGAGGAGACCTCTGTCACTCTGCAGAAAAAGATTTAATCTAGGCAGGCTGCATAAGAGCAATATTATCACAAGTAAACGAGAATTAAATATAGAAGGAAAAAGAGGAAGGTTGTAATTTTCTATTCAGTTCTTTAACTCAGAGCAATGTAAGATCCTCAAAGACTGAAAAAGAAGAGACAGAGAAGGACTTCCCTTCTATTGTTCTGATTAATATTCAACACCACATTCTGCAGAGGCTTTCCTTACTGCCAAACGGGCCCTCTGAGAATGAGACTTAAAGCAAAACTGGGTTACAATCAACTTGCTGTACTGCTGAGCATGTAATATCGGAGTTATAGGAGCAAAATAACTCTCCGACAGGCTGGTCATTACTGGCATTCTTTACCAATTGGGTACAACCTGCTGATGTGGTTTAATTTGAATGGCAGCTGTGTTTTGTTTTAACTGCACAAACCAAGCCAACTTAGATGAAAATTTAAAAGTTGATTCAACAATAAGTAACTTTGTTCTGCCGAGTTTTATAAGCTGGCAGGAAATTAAGTCCTTGGCATCTGAGGGAGGAATCTAGTGCACTGTCAACTTTCTCATGAGGAGAAGAGGAAGAGAAGAGAAAACAAGAATGTCAGATACAGACAAACAAAAGCCTGTTCTGTGAGCCCCATGCACAAAAAAGCATGCCTTTCCTGTAAATTCAACACACACTAAATGTCTGTGCAGGCAGCCATCTTGTCTAATAACTTTAATGTGACTGCCCACCTCATGGCTGTAAACCTGTGCACTGAAACTGAACAAACAACAGTTTGTTCTCCCTGTTAGAGCAGAGGTCATATCAGTGATGCCCAAAGTACTAAAAGTCATAGCTTATGGAGTCATAAATTATTGTCATACTCGGCATTTTACAAGACTAATAGTGTTTGTCTGGATAGTTCAGACTGTTGTCCTGTAAGCTGCTTCAAACCTGAAACACTGTCGCTTGTCATTGTCATTTAAGCAATGCAGATGTACAAAAAATATATTACCACTCATTGAACTAAAATATAAACAACATATATCACATAGCTAAAAGGTGCTATTAATCCAAAACAACAAAGATCATGAGCAGTCATACATTCAGTGAGTAGGATATCTTCCATTTTAAATAAAAGACTGCTTTGTCAAATGACAATGATAAAATTCTACTCAACTTTTAGCTCACAGATTGTGACAAAATTACTTATTTTCCACTAACGTCTGGTGGTTCACTGTTGTGTAAGATCTGAAGCGTTCTCCTTGTCTTTTAGCACCTGGTTTCACAGTGGATCTAAGAGTGGAGAGGTCACGCCTGCCCTCAACTTCACTTATTCTAACTGGCGAGCAGAAACAAGAGGACTGAAAGGTTATAACATAAAAATAGACTACAGACACTCAAACAAGCAGTATGGAAAAACTTAACATGACTACAACCTTACGCCCGATATTTTCAGTTATATCTATAGCTTCAGTAAAGGGCAAAATGATGAAACTGGTACATTTTTAATGCAAACACATATCAGACGAGATTGGTTGCACTGCTAGTGAGTCAACTGTAGCTCACAAATACTTAGTAGGATTGTGTCTATTTATCTAGAAAGCTAAATTTTAGCAGGGGGATTGATTCAAGGCATATATTGAGGTGTTTATGGGTTTGAGTCACACCATTCAAGTTGTATACAGAGACATCTAGACAGAGGACGTGTGTGTCAGCAGGAGTGACATTGACGAGGAGGACGACTGGAGCCCTGCTACACTGGGCTGTGGTCTGGAGAAGCATGTGTGGCCGTCACTGTCACACAATCGGCAGCTGTGTCCCTGGTGCTGCGAAGGCCCATGTACAGCCTCTCATCCAGGTTAGCAGTCAGTTTGTCAGTGAGCTCTGCTGTGATGGTTTGAGGACCGTAGCCTGAGGAGTCAGGCAGCTGAGGCGGTGAGCGCTCCTCTTGAGGGTCAGTAGGGAGCCCCGACTGTTTACTTTCTTCTTGAGGGTCAGGGTGCTCAACCAGCCCTCCATCTTTCTCTGAAATGGAAGGATGAAGAGGTGGGGGAGAACAGGAAGTGTGATCCTCTGGGTCTCTGACAGGTCCCCCTTCCTCAGTAGTTGTGGTGTCTATCTTTGGAGTTTCAGGAGTGCTGCTGGTTCCGTCGCTGGTCTCCTCATCCGGCGCACTGACGATACGTGGTAGCGTGCTATGGTAGCTTGTGTCCAGTGGGTAATTTACACTCTCACCCCTCCTTAGTGGAGTTCGTTGTCTCTCAAAAGAAGACTGGAAATGCCTCACACCAGGGTCACTCCACTGCTTGTGCCGCTGCCACTGCTTACGAAGGTGGATCCGGGACCGGTGCTTTCGTAACGGTGACTCCTGCAGGTCAAACTGAGGGTCGTGCCGGAGAAATTCATGGAAGAGCGCATCTGTTTTTTCATCTATACTATAGTCTCGTCGATGTAGACTTAGCAGTTGAGGTGACGGCTGTGCAGCTTCACGAGGTGTGAACATCTGACCGTATGGAAACCAACTTAATGACCCGGTGCCTGTTTCTATGGAAACTCCTCCACTGGCACCCAACGAGAGGTCATCTTCAGGCTCCTCTTCAAAAAGATGGGATTCAAAGCTTTCACCGATTGTGCCAGTCCGCCCTGCATTGGTGAAGTGGTGCCTCTTTTCGTGAGCTGTTCTGTCCTTAGGGCTGCTGCTGCCACTCCCAAAGAGTCGCAGGTCTTCTGGACCACGACATGGAGCCTCTATTGATGCATACCCACTGTCCATCTGCAGCAATTTACGAGTCCCTGTTTCTCCATCACTAGCCCCTCGCTCGGAGTCTGTGCTTTCCTGTTTTCGTTTCCTTACCTCCTTCATCCCAAACCTCTCATCTGTATGCATCAAAAAGTCCTTGCTATCCTCTACTTCTGCCTCATCCCCTAAATCTTGGGATGGATAACTTGGGAGCCCTCCTCTTTCTGTCTCTGTGCGTCCACCCATCGAACACACACTATCAGCATCACTGCAAACAGAGTTCCTGTCATTGTTGCTGCTTTGGTCAGAGGCAGCATACTGCTCCAGTGATGCACGTAGGGTCCAGATGTCTCTGTAAAGTGATTGGGGGTCCTGGGAATCTAGGGTGTCCATAGGGTCGGGACACTCCCTTCTTGCCAGGGATAGTGCTTCATCTTGGGGATCAGGGGATAGGCCAATGACCCCTGGTCCACCATGGCTGCAGCTGGGCTCCACCATCACCTCTACCTCTACCCTGTAGTGTGCAAACAGGGGTGGAGAGACAAGATAAAATTCAAGAAACAGGGAGGGATGGAAGGAGAGAAACGACATGCAAAATACAAGTCAGTGTCAGGGAATATATCACACTAGGTCTTTTGTCTAGGTCACGGCAGTGTTCACAGGGCACAGAATGATTTCATGACTTGCAATGGCTGCTGTTGCATGTCTGTAAACTCAGCCTTGCTGAATAGTGATGCCATGTGGTCTCAGAAATGAATGAGGACAACAGTATTAAAAAAAAATATATATTGTTTATGGGACTTGACCTACATAACATCAGTAGCTGTAAACTGTAAATAAGTATAAGCTTCCTCTGTTATCCTAGCTAAGATCTTGCAGGAAATCACTTTAATTTTCACAAACATGTGAAAACATATACAGGAAATACTGACTGCATTTAATCTAATATTCACCAAAGGAAAATAAATAGTTATATAAGAAAGTATTTAGGGAAACTTGCATTACATAACATAATACTAAAAAAGTGACTATCATCCTGCTTCCACTTTGGTGGACAACATGACATTCTCAGACCATGTCAGCGATGGAATGGTTTCGTAAGCCAAATATAAAACCCTGCATCCCAATTCTCCTCTCCACTCTCAGAAAAGTGCACTCTGGGAATCCCCAACATCTGGATGGGGTCATGAAAAGTGTTTTGACAGACTTTAAGGATCTCATTACATACTCACCAGTCTATGGAAAAGTAGAGGGGCTTTTTTTGTAAATTATTCAGTATCATGTGTCGTAATTTTCTCAATTGCCATGAAAAACAATTAAGAAACAAACAACATCTTCCTGTATCTTTTTGAATCCTTACTCATCTGATGTAAAAAAAAATAAAAATAAAAAAAATGAGCGCTTAATATAAGAAAAGCACACTTTTACAAGTGGAGAATTGGGTTTTAGAGCTGCACCCTAGTCTACACCGTCATCATAGAAGTTATTAGCAACTGTCAAGAAATGAGTGCAAGGCAGCAAAGCAGTGAACAGGATGAATGGCAAGGGAATTAAAGATACCTGCCGAGGGAGGGGGGTGGTGTGGAAGGAGGTGAGAGGAGACGTTTGGTCTGGCTGGGACAGTAGGTGACATCGTGGGTGCGGGCGATGTACTGGATAAGGTCTATGTGGTGGGCATCGTTGTCATCCTGGTCCATGCTCTCACTAGCGGCTCGCTGGCGCTGAAACTGCCTCCTCTTTGGAGAGCCTGGAGAAAGAGGTACAGGTCATCATACAAAATAAAAAAAATTTTAAAAAACTTCTATCAGCTGTTGAGGGTTATGAGTGGGATTTTGTGATCTTTTGTTACCCACTGATGTAACAAACTAGGATGGAAAAGATCAGGAAATAATGTTTGTGTAAGATGAAGGAGATCAGCAGGAAGGATTCGCTCCGGAGCTCAAACTGATTTGGAACTGACTTTACGTCATGGAGCCATCTGTCCAGTGTGTGTGCATGTGTGTATACAGTATTTCCAACACTACGCAGCCAAGAGGTCCCTCCCAGTTGGTTACAGCAGCCCTCCTGCCTAACCACTGTCTGTTTACTATCCTAAAATACTAGATGTGAAACTAACAGGAGAAGTAGCGTTAAGAAAGTGCTAACAGAATGACTTTATTTTGCCATTGCGATTCGATTGAAGACACACAAAGAACTATACTTTTAAGACTATCCTGTTAATTGTCTGTCTTGCCTAATAACCTGTGGTAATTGAGCTTTGAGGCTGCAGAACTGGACCTGGAATACTCAGTCTGCTCCCTGAAGGTCTGTAGATTCAGATTGTTTTAAAGGGCAGTTAACAACAAAAGCTCTGCCTTTTAGGTATGTTGTGATTGTTTTAATTCCAGTTTGTGTGCTTTTAATACTTATATTGCTTCCATTTTATATTTTATTCTCTTCTTTGACTCATGAGAAGCACTCCTGACTTTATGTCGGTGAAAAGCACAACATAAATACATTTTTACTTGCTTTCTGTTTTGTTTACTGTCACTAAAAATAATATTATTGAAAAAGTCTTTGTATCACCAAGGATCTTTACCTCTGGTGTCCAGACTTGAGGCTCTCTGGCTGCTGTCCAGCTTCCATTTCTTGATCTTGAAGTAAGGACTGGCTCCCTCCAGACTAGCATGGCGCCGCAGTTTAGTGAAGAACTGCAGCACTGGCCCCTGGCTTCCTACACTGCTGCCAGCAGGAGGGGCACCAGTCCCCACTGTGGCCCCCTCCCCAACACTGATGCTGCTGCCTCTGCCCCTGGGCCCTGCTCCCATCATCTCGATCTGAGCAGAAAGAAATATGGTCAGAAAAAAAGCAACCAAGACTAGTGTTCTGTGTATAATCCCCAGTGACAATAATGCTCCACATAGGGCATCCTTGTTTAGCCATCGCTCTTGATGTTCCTCCCTCAGGCTTCGTGGTCTTTTAATGTCTGTATGGATGACTCACTGCTTGACTGACAATTGAAAAACTGTGCCGTGCACTGGAAAACTGACTTCAGAAATAAATCACTTAACAAATTTCTAGCCTCACAATGTTCTGTAAGTTCAATCAGTCAATGGATGTTTTGCTCGCCTTTTAAAAACATTGGATTGGTCATTGGATGCACCACCAATAGACATGAAATGTTTGCATCTGTGTTTGTTTCACTCTTTCAATCATAAGGAAAAAGACTGATTTCTTTGTCAGGATAATCACTGGATGCATGACAATCTTAAATAAAGTAACAAGAAATTGGTCTTAAAAATGTTCTTGTAAAGTGAAACAAGAAACTATGATTTACAGAAAAATGTTACCAAAGTTAGAAATCTAGTGTCAATAACATAAAATAATTATAATTATAAAGAAAGAGACTTTGGACTTTGTTTTTGTCTAATTGTAGCAATACAATAAAACACAGATAGTCACCTTTTAAAGGTGTCTTTGTAGATGGTTGGCTTTTTATGATATGTATGCATGGAATGTTATGATGTTTGGTTGAGTTTTGTATTATTATTATTATTATTTATTTATTTATTTATTTATTTTACTTTTCTGATCCTTACCTCTTGAAAATAACACAGATATATATTTTTTAAAAAACAATGAATCCTAATGCCAAAATTTAATTTAAAAAATAATAAAGCATAAAAACAAATGAAGTAAAAGTAAAGTTAAAACTGAACAATCAATGAAAGACAAACTAAAAACAAACAAACAAACAAAACAACAACAAACTTATACTCTTGCTGTGAAATAGATGTTTTTATACGTTTTATAATGACTTACTGAGCTGGAGCTGGTCTCCTTGGTGCTGAGAGTGATGGTGTTTTCACTGAAGCTGGTGTCCACCACAGAGTTGAGGGTGTCTCCAGGAAGAGCACTACTGGGACTGACGCTCAGGCTGGTCAGTGCTGTCTGCGGTAGGGGACACAGCATCGGCTGAAGGTGAAACAAAGACAGAAACAGTCAGACTTTGGCCCCTTGATTTATTCAGATTTATTGGAAAATATGTTTTCTTTATGTATGTAGCAATGTGTGAGTCAACACTGGAGTAAACCAGAAAAAAGCCAGAAAAAATCAAAATAAGAAACTGAATCTGCTCCATTTTAAAGTATTTAAAAATCTACCAATGTATTAACTTTTGAGGCTAAAACAATTGCTAAAACTATCAAACTGACACCATACAGTTTGATACTAGTTCATACAGTATGCTATACTAGCTAGTAGGCACACTCCTTACCAATGCTAATTTCTGAACATGATAATGTTAAAGAAAAAAATCATTGTGGTTCGATTAACCAAAATAAATAAACAGAAAAGAACCCAGATCATAAACAAACCCACATAATAATATAGCTAATAGTGATAATTATGGTGATTGATTTTATTTATGATGACAAGTTAAATTTGATAATAATTATTTCAGTCAGCAGCGTATGTTAAGTTGATGTAGTAATTTTTTATTTATACTTTTCATCTTATTATTTTTTTACATATATTTTAGGTGTTATTTTATCATTGTCAGTATAATAAAGATATATTATGAACATATTTGAATATTGGAACATAATATTTAGATAGGTTCAGATTCCCTTTAAGGCCATCAGTGTTACTACAGTGCTTTGCCAATACAAAATGAATGTGCTTGGCCTGTTGATGTAAACAGTGTGCTTTGGTACATTAGGCAGATACATTTTCTTGCCGTGACCCGAGTTGAACGATGCTGTAATTGGCTCTGGTCAAGACTAATGACGCATTGGGACTTGCAGCGGGTCAAAGCTGTCACCTGGAAAATGGAAAGTGCTGACTTAGCGACTGGCCGTGTTGTCATGGTGATAGTATTCTCAGCTGAGTCACACTCATGGATGGTGACTATCTTGAGTGCCAGGGGAGGCATGTTGAGGTGTGTAAGCCGGGCATTCTTCAGGTGATGGAAGTCACCTTCAGTCAGAGTGTACCTGTTGCAGCAACACAGGGTGGGGGGGGGGCAAATAAGAAAGTGGTACACCATCAGTATACCCATCAATCTGTATGATGCTGTGGCACTGAATCAATGAAACCCAAGCAAGGTGATGATTAAGTTTCTCTCACTCCCCAAAGGCCCACAATCATTAATTTTATCCTTACACAAAAGACAAACAGCTAATGGGAAATATCAGAGTCAAAACCAGGCAGCTAGAGTGGATTATGCATTAAGCCCTGCGGAGTAATTCCTTCAGAAGAATTTACATATGAGGCCCAGGGCTTTAACAGAAAAACAGGTCACTTATTATCATGACTAAACTTAAATTTAGAGTCTATCTACTTTCACCTAAAGTAACACAGAAGTAAGTTAAGCACAGTAGTGTGATGAAAATACAGGAAACTAAATGAAAATGTGGACTTTTGTGGATGGTTAGGTGTGTTTGTGCTGCTGTTCTGACCTGCGGCCCTTCTCCTGGGCCTTTTTGCCGTGGTCAAAGAGTGCAGCTTCATTGAAGGAGACGCGCCGGCCTGTGGTGCCCGTGGACAGGAAGCGCTCAGTCTCCTGATCGTGAGAGCTGGCCATTGACAGGCAGTCTGACTCATCCACCCTGATGGTGATTTCTAAAGGGACACAAAGAAAAAGAGACAGAGGAGACAGACACATCGGTGGAAAATGGATTAAGGAGGAGCAAAAAACAATCTGAAAAAAATTAAATTAAATTTTAAAAAAAAGAGCCAGGAATTCAAGCCGCTTTTATTTTTTACAGTAATTATTATGTTCAGACTTAGACCACATAATAGTTCATGGTTAAAGGTTCAGTGGGTGTGATGGAGGGTGGCTTATCTAGGATATAATTACAGAGATGGAAAATAATATTCATAATTATGTTTTCATTACTGTATAATGACACAAAAATAAGTTGTATTTTGGTCACCATTCATGTCCTGGTTGTACCACCATCTTTCTACAGCAGACATCCTCTTCTTTTTCCATTTTATAGCCAGTGGCATCCGATGTTAAAGAGCATAAAGGTCATCTGATATATTTGAGTGTGCATTAGATGTCAAATCAGAATGGACAATGGACTTTTGTGGTTTTGGTGTCCACCATAGATGAGGGTGAGGAGGGCTGTTCACCTGATGATATTTTATTATATCTGTAGGGAAATTCAGTCTGTACATTTTACCCATCCTAATACATACAGCACTTAGCATTAGTATAAGTGGTTAACAATTACCATTAACACTTTGGAGCAGTGAGCAGCCATTGATGATGCTCTGGACCAACTTAAATATTCATCAATATGTTGGTCAAAGACACTGACAGGAGAATTTACCGAGTGATGGCAGGAGAAACTGGATGATCAAGCAGCGAGAACAGGCAGTCTCAACACAGAGGAGACCAAAGTGCTAACCGCTAAAATGTCACTAAACATCACACCCTGTACCTTTAATGTAATATTTTCTGGGATTAGCATAGTTTAGTCAAGGGTCCACAGTGTTATCATGCTGTTAGTGTAAATTAGCACTGGTTACTCATATGTATATCCATGAATTGTAAAGATGTACGTACATATACGTATGTATAAACTAAAAAAAATTGCAGGAAAATAACAATATATTGTGATACATACACGATATATTTTTCATACATATACAAACATGCTGTTACATACATGTTCTATCACTAAACTTTAAGGACATTTTGATGTTTATAAACTATATTGACAAAAATATTTGGACACATCATGGCTGTAGTTTGTAAGATGTCCTATTCATGTTGTTTTGAGATACAAACATCAAGATTTCCTTGAAATTCAATGGGAGGTTTTTCTTCCTAGATGCAATGTGGTATCAAGAATTAGATAGCGCGCCACTTTTAATTGGTGTGTTATGTGTAAACATTATAACTTTAAGTGTATACATACAGTCATGCTGTGTAACATACCGCACGATTAGTGGTGAGGGTTAAAGTTTTGTTTAGTTACCGTATGTAAACTGGAGATCTTAGCATACATTGATACGCAGTTAAATGGTGTTGAATAACACGCGAAAAGGATGAAAATGTGTACGTAACACTCCAAAGAACTGGCATGACATGCAACATGAGTTCAGAGATCAGTCTGCGCTGTTCAGTGAGGTTTTAGGGAAGAAAGTAGAGGGTTAGTTATGGTTGAAAATTATTTTTAAAAATATTTTAGAAATATAGAGGTAGAGTATTTAAAATTGTAGTCATTGATGAAAAACAAACAAACAAAATGAATGACGAAAGAAATTAAGTAAAAACCATGGCAAAGGCATTTTGGAAGAAAAGATAACAATTGAACCCATAAGGACCCATTGTTTTTTTTCTGTTGCAGTTCCCAAATGATTTTTTCTATGTATTTAATCACTCTTAACTGATTTATCATAATTTATTACAATATTATCCTCTGTATTTTGCGTTTTTTCAGTGTAGATCATGTACTTTCCTATATGGAATTTTCTGATCATGTATATGTTCATTAAAGCTCAGATTAAAGTGTTTTATTATATCAGAAACAGGGAAAACGGAAGTAGAAGTGACTTTTTCTACAAAATCTTTCATTAACTGAACATAAATAAAGTATCTTCATCCACTGTCATTGATCCAATTCCATGAATTTTACTGGTGAATCAAATGTTGTGGAAGATAATGTTGTTTCCATGGTAACTACAGTGTTTCTGAACGTCCAAATGGGTCATATCATATTCACACCAATTATTTACATGTATTAATAGGATTAGTGGATCAACAAGTATTAAACATTTTAGATGAGTAAATGGTTTTGGTTGCCAGTGACTTTTTGGGCCTTTATGGGTTAAACCAAACTAACCAATGCAATAAAAATGCAACAATATTTATCACAATATAAATCTATATTATGGCATTTTTTGTCATTATTGTTTTGTAACCCAGACCCCTGTTAGAAAAGAAACACCTGAATTCACCTTTTGTCCATATAGCGTACTTGATAGCTATCATAAATCGCTCTGACATGGGGG